>JAPYZU010006321.1:0-13245 GCA_030523005.1 Tryphoninae sp. B BG-2022a | reverse complement strand
GCGGAACATCTTCCCGATCATAATTGACCACTTTTGGATTCCTGACTTCCATTTTATTTTTTGTTATTAACAAATTAGTGAAAAAAGCACATTTTTTTCAGTTCTTGCATTTTTTGTTTTTGGACGAATTGTAGGTAATTGAAATACGCATAAAATGAGCGCTGAAAGAAGCCGATGGATCAATAATTAAGGAAGATGCACTAAAAAAAACCGAGAAAAAAAGCGTTAATAATAATAATAATAATAATCAAATATTTGAATATTATTCGAATATTAATTGAATAATGTTCAATAATATTTCTAATTGTTTAATGTACGAAGTGCAACATTGAATATTAAAAAATGATAATTGCGTTATATAACATATTAATGTGAGGACGTGTACGTTAAAACATCTGAAAGAAAGTTGTTCGTTCATTTTACATGAAATCTGAGTAAAGAATGAGATTCCAGTAATCAAGTTGCCGCAAATTAAAAAAAAATATGTTAAAATAGTCCTACTGGTTCTTGAAATAATCAAAGAAATGGATACGAACCTTGGGCCAAGCGCGCTTCTATTACTATATATGCGGCTTCTCCGCGTCTGCCGGTCTACCCCCACTACTCGACCACTTTCGTGCAACTCGGGCGTTTTTGGTCATGTTTAGGCACGATTTTCACCTACTTAAACGTAATTAAACGAAAATCTAAAATTGACGATTTATAGGTCAACAGTTCTAGTTTCAAAAGCCGCTTGGTAAACTTAAATTGGACGACGTCCAGAGCATTGGGTCTCTCCGCAAAATATGGTGCAGTAAAATGTTCGTTGCAATAACGCAAAAACTAATTATCCGACAGCGCCCAGGTTGCGCACACAAAAAGTACGTATCAATATCTACTATCTCGCGAAGAGCCTGGTCTACAATTTTACAAATGGCGGAGTTATACATTTTTGAAAAAAAAAAAACGCTTTGTTTTTCACAGTTTTTTAAGTGGACCTCCCTTAATTATGGACCGATCGGCTAGTTTCAGTGCTCTTTTTATGCGGATGTTAATTATCTACAATTCGTCCAAAAACAAAAAATGCAAAAACTGAATAAAATGTGCTTTTTTCACTAATTTGTTAATAACAAAAAATAAAATGATCGGGAAGATGTTCCGCGCCTGATGGTATTCGCCGTTATCGGATGCTATTTTTGTCAAAATCTGATGATTTTAGAGCTCTATTGCTTGGACTAAATATGGAAGAACCGGGCGACGGATGAATTTGGCATTGCAAAAAGGATTAAGTGGAGAGTGTAATCTAGCTAAAGTTTTTTTATCAATGCGTTGAAATATGATTAACGGTACGGGTAGGGCAGCATCACATAAAATTTAATAATCGATTTTTCGAAAACTAAGGCGCATTAGGATGAAAGCCGTTATCCGGAATAATAAAAGTATGTAATTTTATATGCGAATTACTCGTGTACGTTTTAATTACAATCCCTTCTTGGAAAGTTATCCGCAATCAAAATTTTTCCAAGATTATACGGTTGTTACAATAATTATTGCCTACGACATTTGTAAAAATATAAATCAACAAATAATTTCACCTGTGGAGATGAATTAAAAATTACGTTCCATAGTCCAAATCCTCCGATTTATGAGACACCTTGGATTCTTTAGTGAGAAAACGAAAACCATCAATACACTAGCCCACCGTTGAGGGATCGGTCTTTGAAAAAGCTCAGGAGAGCTATTTTACATCGCAGTGGCTTTAATTCAAGATCTTGTTTTAGAAAAATAGGAACAAATTATCCTGTTTCACACAATGTTGTTGTATTGTTGGCTCAATTTCGATATCGAGGGTTTCAAAAAGTTTAACACACTCTGTCTCCAATCGTTCTGTGTGATAATTGACATATAAAGGGCTGTTGCCACAAGCGCACTGCTAGTACAATTGGATTTTTCAATGATTTGCCAAACTACACAATAACACCATTCATTATTGTGTTGCGTAAATCGACCCGTACATCTCCCCAGTTATACCGGCTTTTGAAAGATCTTCATAAATCGGAAAAATTGTCTTAACGACGTCTTCTGGAAGTGGCAGTTTTTCTACAAATGTGTCGAGATTTTTATTCGATAATGCACGTTGAAAAGAACACTGGAAGACAACACCTTCAAGACATAAATAATGACGCAGATTTTTTTCGATCGCCAATTTATGACATATAGTCTACGATATCACATTATGCATGTCAGTGATGTGTGGATTTCAATGAATGGTAATACCACAATAATGTGTAAGGTCATTCGCGCGTTAACAGAAAACGTCAAGAAAAATGTAATCATTTTTTTACCCTTATTACCCTTCGCATTCTTAACCGAAATCGTTAATAACTCATTGGCGGTTGAAATTGTCACTTGAAATGTTTTTCTCAACTCGGAATCGAAATAAATTTTCTAAAATACCCATACATACCTATAGTGTTAATAGTGACGACTATGGGTTCCGATGTAATTTTCACCCATGGCACATGTATGAGTAGTTCGTGAATATGTCCACTTACAAATGTGAATGGAAGGTTAAGTTGTTCTTCCAGAACTTCCAATCGCAAATCCAGATTCTGAAATGATGCATCTCCACCCCACAAAGAGACCTAGAAATAAATGAATTAATACAGCATTCGATAATGAATGATTTTTGCAGGGCACTATCTGTTTGACTTACTTGTGATTGCTCAGGCTTAAAATTCTTCACATATTTTTCAACATAGCTGAGAATTACTGGTGTTATATAAGACTCCAATTTGAACATCGTGATTTATTCAACAATATTATAGTGTCACGATCCAATATTATTTGGACGATATATTTGTTTCCAATGAGTCATCACGCTATCAGTATTTTCGCTCTATCAGACTTTTTAGGCATTTTATTTCCATTGAACACCGATTGTAACTAAAAAAAATACAAAAGTGAGAGACAACAGTGTCATTTTAATACGGTTATAGTAATAGTATAATTAAAATATAGTTATTTATAATGCTAATCAAGTCTTAACAACCCTTGATGAGCCACCAATTGGCTACCAAATTTTAATATATTTAATTCCCAGTAAAATACAATTAGATATGCATTTAAAATAAATTTTCAACAATTCATAACATCCTATATACATAACTGATCATCTACCATTTTTTATATTCACGAAGTTCATATCTTAAATATATATGTAAAATTCATTTAATAACCTTTTTTGTGCCACCAATTATTCGTAAATAATTTTCTCTCCTGTTCTGCTTGCAATTTCTTATATATTACTGTTCAAACATTTTAAAAGACCTCAAAACTGACACCCTCCGTCAGCACTATTATGCACCGATTCGTAAAAGTTATTGAAAAACTAATAATAACTTCTTATGGTATGCCTTATACTCTTATATACAGGGTGCTGAGCAACCTCTAGGATGCATAAAGTATCCAGGTAGTTGGCGTCAGGATAAGAAAAACAGTCTTTTTTAATGTTCTGTGAAGAAAATGTGCCAAGATATTAAGTCACTAATAAGGAACATCACTATGGTGTTCCCCTCCGATTTTGTTGAAAAGTTGGTATGTGGTAGAGTATCAAAAATTCAAAGACGCGTATCTTTTATAACGGTAATGGATATAAACAAAATTTTTATTGCATCATCCTTTATTTTTGCGCGTACTATAAATTGAAAAAAAAATGATGCAGATAATAACAAATTTCACATTGTTTATTGCAAAAATCTTTCTTTTTTCATACGTATCTCCGAAAAATTTGTATCGATTGAGATGTATATCACGCAATTAAGGGGTTGTAACTACCCTTCGATTATTTAAGCAAGAGCATCGTACAATCAGCTAGCATTATAGAATTTTGGACTAAACTCACGACAATATTCACGTTCGCGTGCATGTTTGTAACTATCCCCCGTACGAACAAAAAATTAAGGGGCGAACCACCCCTGTATATATCTTTTTCCTATCCTCTATGAGAACGGGGTGGATCTAATTGACTGAAACCTGTTTTATTTTGATGGAAGCACAAAAATCTAGTTGAAATCATTTTGCATTTTTTCCAAATATCAACGTTAAGGGGGAAACTACCCTCTACCGGAACTTAATTACTGCAGTCGTCTTTTCCATTTAACATCTTTTTGCTGATTCAAAATATGTCTAACAACTCCGAATCGACGTTTCCTCATGTTGCGAACTGAATATGAGACAATGATTGTGAGAGGTAATCGAAGCATTCTCTATTTTCCTTTTCATTGGCGATTTAAAAAGTAGCGACACTATTTTCGCATTAGTCTCTAATGGCTTAATCTTTATTAATCTCTAATGACGAAACGTCGATTCGGAGTTATTAGAAATATTTTGAATCAGCAAAGACAGGTTAAATGGGAACAAACGACTGCAGTAAGAAAGTTCGGGTAGAGGGTAGTTCACTCCCTTAAGGTTGCTGTTGGGAAAAAATGCTAGATCGAATTCCCTTTTTTCGATTTTCATATCTAAATAAAATTTGTATGCATAATTAAAAAACGTTACTTATACAGAAGAAGTATTCACTTTTTGTTTATTTCAAAAATACATTTTTTTGTTGTTTAGACCATTTTCGTGGAGCACATGAAATATAAAATAATATACACGTATTTTATTACAGAGATAGAGAAAACCTGAAATTCCAATGAAATTCAATTTCGGTAACATATCAACGAAAAGTAACCCAAAAACCAATAAAAAATGTAAACATCAATGAAAAGTCAGTTGCTGTTTCAAAAAACAAGATTTTACGAAAAAAAATGTTATTAGCAAAATAAAAACTATAATTTCAATTGATTCTTGATCAATATTTTTGATTCGTAGGAGAAAATTTGGTCAATATTTAATTAAAACAAACTCTGGATATAGTCGCTAGGTCAGATGGTGCAATGTTCGTCATTAATTAAATGTTTGCAAAAACGTTGCGCGTTGTGCGTTTCACTATAGATAACAAATTGCATTGCTGTTTAAAACCGCAATGCAATTTGTTACCTATAGTCCTATACGAATATTATAAAATATTCTTCGTCGAAGACTAAGCCGCAGTCAAAGGCACCTAACTATTACATCGGAACCAAGTGTTTTGAAGATACAAAACATGAAGATGCAAAAGGAAGAAGATTTACAGTAGCTCCCAAGCTGGAGTGGGAAACTAACCGTAAGGCCACGTTGCACCTACCAGAAAGTTTAAACGCGTTTTTCTCGACATTATGTTTTTAGACAATGTTTCTACGATGACTCAGTCAATTGTTTATATTTTTTAACTTTTTCCTTAAATCTTTATAATTATTTTCTCTGTACTATGCCAACAGATTTTTGGAATTTGTTCGTTGAGCATTTTTTTTATAAATTATTAAATACTAATTTTACATTGCATTTTTCAGTTTGAAATATCGTAATTTGTCTATTTGTGAAAAAAAGTTTCCCTCCATCACACTATAACTATTACATTAACTTACCGGATTCCTTTTTGTTTTTGCGAATTGAATAATTTTTGGTAAAGGTATGATGTCGACAAGGAGGCGCCATGGTTTTTATACCTAGTCCATTTATACCAGTAAAGAATAATGTTAATATTTTAAAAAATTGTTTTAATCTTGGCTCTTATAGTTGAAAAGTTAATAAAAAATGCGAAATGAACAATTTCTTTTTTTTTCATCGTATAACTTTTATAATAATTTTTCAAATTTATTCAATTTTCAACACGCGCAAGAGTATGTGAACCCTTACCCAAGGGGGATCTACGCCGTAGAGTTTTATTTATAGAGCATATGTCATCAAGCTTTACAACCAAGTTTTCGCTTTCTGAAATATTTCAAAGTTTGGCCAGCATGTGCCCACACTTTTTTTCTCTGTGTCTTTCCAAAACAAGCACGTCCCCCTAGTACAGGTTCAGATACTACATCTATCTAAAGATTTCAAGTTTGGTCGCATAATTTGAAAGACGTGTATATTGTTAAACAGTTTAAATACAAATTTATGGAAATAATTGAGTTTTTAACTCAGAACAATAGGAACAATCCTTTCCAGTGAATTTTTTTAAAATTCATAATAAACAAAAACTTGTTAAATCATTTACAAATTTGGTATTCTACAGCAAAAGTCGTTAATTAGTGCTATGTATATATGCTTATTTTTGTAGTCAAATAAATGTTTCAACACTGTCCTGATTTAAGACTTTTATGATGACTTTCCAAAGTTTAGAATATCAGTGAATACAGAGCATCCTATAACTTTAAAGCTTACTTATATTGCAAGCTATCTAAGCTATATAATAAACATTATGAGAGAGCACAGTTTTTACAAGTGTGTCTCAAAATAAAAAAAGAAATATATGTAAGTGATGCATGAAATCTAGAATTTTTGTTGTGAAGGTGTTACACAATAGAAAATAAGGTAACTGAAGTATTACAGACAAGTCGTACCCAAACAGTGGGCGATGTGAGGAAAAGTTTCGAATAAAACTTATACCAAACGAAGGAGGTCGTCATATAAGACTTATGTTTTTCCTGTGAAGGCATCAGTACATCAGTACCAGATGCAATATTCATACATTACTATACATAACAGAAAAAAAAATCCATGGTTCTCGTTAGAATAGCAGAGGTGATGTAAAGCCAATTTTGGTGTCCTGATCAGAACAAAATTAATAGTCGATGATGGATTCCTTCAAATGATGTGCAACTCATTGAAGGAAAACTGCCATTGAAAACATTTCCTGATGTCTCCCATGCTTTGACTACTGTAACACTTCATATCGCTTATGTTGTATTCATATGAATATGTATACTAAATGTATAACTTTCATTATGTTAGTAAAAGGATTCCCATTGTTGGCATGCCTCACAAATTACAACATATCTGAATTAAGTACTTGCATGCACAATGATATTCCAGATTAAATATATAAAGAATCACGTGCATGGAAATAAGATTGTCGCCGTAGAATAATTTTTCCCTTATCAGACTAACTCTGAAATTATCTTTATCAAAATAGGGCTTTCAACATAGGTCGATTATAAGTATAGCTGTATATTGCTTCAACACTGAAAGCATAAGTAAGATATTTGCTTGGACAAATTGCTTTGACTCTCATCCCTTCTAACTTTATCGAGAATTATTTGTATTTTTTAACCTCTTAAGCATACCCTACATTTTTTCAATGTTTGGGCATAATCAAGTTTTTCGTGAATGCATCATGAAGGCAGGAACACTTTGCAAACTGTTATCACCCCCTTAAACAAGTCCGGAAATAGTAGTAAAGAACTCGCAACGAATACATAAAAGTCCATTTCTCTATATAAATAAAAAAATTGTTAAGTAAAATGAAATCCTGCAAAGTAAATATCCCGAACTCCAGGTAGCTTTTCAATTTTTTATGAAGCGTGATAGAAGTTAACATTGAGTGAGTAAGTAATATAATGGAGAATTTCTACATTCTATATAAATTAGTAATGACTTAAATATTCATTATCTTAGAAATGTATGTTAGAGAGGTTGTGAATTAAGAAGAAAAATATTCATATATAATATTTGACAAGTTCATGATTATTCATTGCTTATGAATTATATAGGGTAAACAATTTGTATAGTTATGAACAGATTGAGTGTCTTGTAGTTTTCTTTATTTCACAATTTAATCAATTATTTTGTCATGCATCTAATAAATGTAATTTATTAAATTCAGCATTAGCTGCATGATATGGAAAACACAAATTAGATTACGTAATATGAAAAATATAAATTGTGAGCACATTCACTAAGAGATTGAATAGAATATATCGATACCATTATGTACTTTGAATGATTTCAACGTAACAATTTTTTACCATGATAGAGAAAGACCCTGGTACATATAATTGGTTAACTCATGATTCAAGATAATTTTTAGAATAATCATACACACTGTTAACAGACTGTGTTACAGGCAACGACTGATTTGAAAATACGACCCAGACTTTCTTTGGCAGAGAATGACCAATCGTGTTAAAATTCTCTGGCAGTGAATGTTAAAGTTTTGCCAGTATCTAGAGAATTATGGGAAAAGTTCGGTAAAACAACATTTAGCCACTTTTTGGCATAATTCTCCAGATGTTTTCAAAATTTGAATATGGCTGGTTACTAAGTGTCGAAGAAAGTACAGAATATTTTTACAAATCGTGCCTTGCCGATAACAATGACTCTTAAATACAGTCAACAATCCTATGTTCTCACTCTTTATTTGTTAATATAAAGAATTGAGAATATAGTATATAGTGGTCCATTGCAATTTATTGTAACAACGTCAAATATAAATTAGTATAGCTGAAATTGTTTAACCCTTTTGCTATGGATGCATTTTCCAGGCTGCTACTTATACTAAACGTGCCACCCTGTACAGGTACCACTCGTACATAGCGACCGTCAACTGTTGGGTGACTTAAGTCACTGGTCGTATGTAGCGGGTGTCAGGCATTGGGTGACCATAGTCACCGCTCGTAGTGAAAGGATTAATATCCAAACACATTTTTTATTTCAAAGAAATAGTTGTACTTCCTCAAAAAGTAAACTATTACCAATCTGAAAGAAATGGGTTAGAAGCAGAAGTGACCAGTGTAACAGAAACTCAAGTAGTTTTTTATCAAGTGCTTGTCCATTGAACGACAAGACAAACTCACTGTCAGATAACAGAGAGGATCGTACAACAATCTTACGAGCAGAAAGAGAATCATAAAGAGATTAGGTTCTTTTATTATAAGTTTCCAGACGACAAATAAAATCTGCTCTGTGAAGCTGAACTTTCTTACAAGTAATATTTACAAACAAAAGGTACTTTGAACAGTAAATCCTTCCTGACATATACCAAAAATATGTGCGAGACATGATCGAATACACGAAATCTCTAACCTACAAATCACAAATCTCAAAATAGAGGGTTTACTATTTTGTCAATTTCAGAGATATATCTAATACGATAAATAAACGTTGTACGCGTTTATAAAGAAAAATACCAATCATATTACTTTATTTATTAGTCGAAGTACTCACTCAAAAATATCGCCAACGTAAAATATTTTTAAGGCTAGATCATTTTTGTTTGACAATCACTCCACATAGATTGAGAAAATAACCAATAGCCGCTGCCCAACATGTGCGTTTGTTAGCGCGATATCTGTTTTTACAGAGTGTATAATTAAAACAGGTGGCTTGTATTTGTAAACTCTAATATGCTTCACCTCTACACGTAACAATTTGTTTGAAAACACCACATACACGTCATATGACTATTCAACGCTAGTCGATTTGTCGGTGATAAGAACCATAAGAACTGAATATTTACAGGTGGCGCAGCCGACCGTTGTGACATTGGCCGAGCAACTTAACCTTTTTCACTTCGAATTTCAACCTGCTGTATGAGGCAAAATACACAGCGTATGGGAATTTGAGCCTCCGAGTGGACAACAAAATTTGACCTCCATCACCACCATCAAGTTAGGCGACCAAAATGGAATCCTTTATTTTTTTTAATGCCAATCGATTGTTGGATGTTTGTCGGTCTAAAATAAAGTATTGTCGGATAGTATTTTGAAGAGAAAATAAAAAAATAAAAGTGCGTGGCAAGATAGGCGAGCGGACATGTACAGAGTCGACATCAGAGTCGACTATTCCTCTCGATAAGAGGAGAATAGAGAGGAAGAGTCGATTCCTTATGGCTTACGTATTACGTGTTAAGTAGATTCGTGTGCGAAGGTATTCACTGTCATTGAGGCCTTCACGAATCTACACTGAGGCCCTCACTGTCATTGATGCCATTACGAATCTACACTGAGGTCTTCACTGTCATTGAGGATACACGAATCTACTTAACACGTTGACGTTGAATTTTTTAAGTTCTTTATGACGATAGAAAATTCGTTTCTGACCTCGAATCGACTATATTCAATCAAAACATTTATTTGGTCCGATGACCACATTTTCGTCATTTTCTAAATTGAATATAGCGCCAAAAAATGCCGACGCGCAACCAATCCATCATGAAAAACAGCACATATTCTATCACCGAAATCCAGCAAGCAATCCTGCAGCAAAACAAGCACCGTGTGCGCTGGGCTTTGCTGATCTCCCTCCCAGTCATTTATTGCAGCATCGCTATTCGTAGTTATGAAATCATACCGTTGTTATGGAATTCTATGGGACTACACGCAGCGAAATTCGTTATCATTACGATAGCGTTCCGAATCATTATTCTCATAACGAGTTGAAGAATGTCGTTACGGCCAATGTTGACACGTACAATTCCTAACCATGTTCCGAATAAATACTTTCCACAACAGCAGTTTTGCAGCCAACATCACGTAGGTTCTTTAAGATGCCGAGTTTCGTCTCTCCTTGCTTTAGGTGACTAGTTCAAGAGGAAGACAAGCACACCGACCGAGATCAATTCTATATAAGGCTGCTCGTTGTGTTTATGGTGATTGTGAATAATAATTGAAGTGACGAGATCGAAGCATTAAGAAAGGGTGCGGGTATTGACGTTGAATTTAAAATACAATTTTTTAATTTTTATTTTGTTTTAATCTTGTTAATGTAGAAATTAACTTTATATTATATCCGGAATAATTATACGTTTGTAAAATCTAATATCTTATTTATACCGGATTCATGTTGCAGGAAAATGGTAGAAGAAAATCAAAAAAAACTTCAGACCGAGATAGATCTTTACAAGCAGGTTCAAAAAGGTTGACAACATGATAAGTATAATTTGTTGTGTATGTCAGATTTGTAATTTGTAATTTATATTAGATTCGCAATGGCGAGGTAACATAACCTGATCAAATTCTGATTACCGTTGCTTGGCGGTTTTTGGTTGGGTTCCTAGAAGGACCAAAGTATATCCTCATTCTACCATTTATATATCAACTACTCATTCAATAATGTGTTTTTCTGATAAATGAGCGAAATACTCCGGAACAAGATAATATCAGCTATTTTCAATATGTTCTACTTACCATCTGTAATTAGAATTATGTGTCATTTGTATAACAATTTTCACTGTGGATAATAATCCATGTATTTACCATCTCAAATACTTTACGATTAACAAATATGTCAATAAATCTGGTATTCTTTGTGTATTAAGTACTTTAATGATACAATTTATCAGTGAATCGCTAGCTGATGATTCTGCCAAAATAATTATTCAAATAAAAATTGGTCAATGGTCAGTGTGATATAACACATTGTAATTGAAAGTAATGGGTGATTGAATCAAACTGGTTCCCTTGCTTATAACCTGATACCATAATATAGACATAATAGAAATAATGATATATCATTATAATAGTTACCACTACTACGACTAGATTAGTAATATTTTAGTGGCAGAGAGTGAGGGAGCCCAGTACACAGAGATGCAGATAGAAGACTAATAGGTTAAATAAAGTGTAATAGTGGGATTAAAAGTGTAATAAAATGAACTGAAGTGAATCTACAATGGAATAATTTGAAATAATCGAAAAATGCAATGGAGAGAAGATTTTCAGAAGCTTTCCAAGATTAATGAATGTGCAGGAAGAATAAAGTAGATTGGAGAGAATGAACTGAAGATTAAGAAAACTGGACTACCAAGAGAGGCTATGTTATGGATGCAGTCCGTAATAAGACAATGAATGTTACAGGATCTGAACAAAGGGCTAAGGTAGATAGCAAGCATGAAAGTCTGCCGGTAGAGACGAAATCGTCGTTTATTTCCTGATGGAGACTTCAGATGCCAGAAAATAAATACTAATTTACATAGATTTGCAACAGAGACAACATATTAGAAAAAAAAAGTAACCAATCTGAGATCCAATTTTTACAACATTGTTTGATGATAAAGCGGTGAATTTTAGAGGGCGCTTGTTACGCCATGTAAGGTATATATTAATAATGAACACAATGGCAATTGATAAAACAATGAATATTAGATGGTATGGGTGAAATAAGTGTATGGTGTCATTAAAAGAAAACCAAGCATAAAGTCAAAAGGCGAGGCACGGAATCTTTGGTGTATGCTAAACTTTTGTAAATATAAATAACACCTTCATGAAAAAGGGAGGAAACCTCTACATAACCTTCACTGACCTTCCAGCAGTATTAGGTATCTGATAAACTGAACAGGACTATACTGCTAAGAAAACTAAGGGGAAAGGGAAGTAAGGAATATATGTGCACAATGGTCAGAGGAATTAATATAAGTAGGGAAACCAAAGGAATTATGGCAGATCAGATTTCACAAACATTTGAGGTATGGATTAAGATAAGGGAAAACTGCCTGTTGAGTCATATTTTTGAACGGGTAGATAAGAAATTGGAAAAGAAATATAAGACAGGGCAGTTGTCAGGAAAACGAAATTCTGTCACAGTACCAAAAAACAAGTTATGCACAATATTACGGTTTTCAACAAGGTGTATGATGTTTTTTATTTGCAGAATACCATAAGGCTCTCGTCAAGCGACAACAACTGGATGGGCAGCTAAATGAAAATACTGCAGTCAAAGAGGAATTGGATCTTTTAAAACCAGGAAATCAAGTTTTCAAGTTAATAGGCCCGATTTTAGTCAAACAAGATCTTGTTGAAGCTAAACAGAACGTAGGGAAACGTATGGAGTACATCTCCAATGAATTGTAAGTAATGAATAATTTTTATATTTTTTATAACTTCCGGCATAAAATTTAAGATGAAATGTCATTGGCTATACATTACGTATAGGAATTCGAGGAACACTCAACATGCACATGAAAAATTGCAGAACTTCAAATATCTGTAACGTAGCGAAACTAGCGAGAGCGACATGTTTCAAAAAGCATTTTAAAGCTTGAGATATTAAATTTATGATACTTCTAGAATATTTATATTAATCCAGTTGAGCATGTGCTCAATATAGGATATGGCGTATGTCAGGAAGGAGATTGAGGCCAGAAGGTGCTCCATAAATTTAGGTCAACTTCACGTTATTCTGTGTGAGATTTGGAACACCATATTATAAAATCAGATTATACATATTAGGCATTTCTATATAACAATACCACTGCCAAACTGCTATCCAGCACGCGGTGGCAATATGAGACCGGTCTGAACGAGAACTCCTATTTTTATAAAGAAAATAAACAAATAGCCTGCAGTTTCAATTCCCACCACCCCCATAGTTTTCAGAGTTCTATAGTTCTATATCTAATTTAATTTAGTTTTC
>JAPYZU010006316.1:0-12209 GCA_030523005.1 Tryphoninae sp. B BG-2022a | reverse complement strand
GGGCAATTAAGCAAGCCCTTCCAATTAGGCAAACGTACTTGTTGACAGTCATAAATTCAAAATTGTTTCATCAATCTTGATAGCAAGGATTTTATTAAAATAACGAAAAAGTGATTTTTTTGGGGGTTTGTTTATTTTGTAACGACAGAAATTTGATGAAATTAAATCCAAATTTATGCATTAATAGAGTTTGGAAAGCAGGCAGAATATTTTTTTTATTTTTTAACTTGAAAGTCACAGGGACAGTCTAGCAGGCCCTTGAGCCCTTCCGATTAATAAAAAGTATTCGTCGACAGTCACAGATTCAAAAAACTCTCGAATGAATTATTCCATAGATTTTAATTCTTTTCATTTTTAACTCAGGATAAATTTAATTAAGAAAAATCCCAATTACAACGAATCCTAAAACATTAAGTAAAGCCTCCAATGCTACAATTTGTCTAAATAATCCATTTCTCCAGTAACCGCTCGATAAAATATTTCGACCGACGGGGATAAACGAGTACACGTTCACAATAAAAACAAACTGCACATCGTTCGTAGCGTTCTCGAACATCGTATCGACGTCGCCGTTGTTCGTTAGAAACGACCATAATCGAGAACTCGATGATTTTCCTACTTTAATTATGCACGCACGTAACGTTCCTCTGTTTTTTCGTTCTCTCTTCGTATCTCGTTGATTCTCGTTCCTGAATTAATGAAAATCGTTCCTGAATTAATGAAAAATAATCGATGAAACTTCAGAGATGGAGAGAGAACAAAAACAGTAATAATGTTTAAATCATTATGTATATTGGAACATTATGTTGATAAGGTTATCATTCGTACGCTCGGTTCGATCGTATGTGTCCTGGGAGTCAGAATTTGACGTCACGAGAATTGTATAATCCTGCCCACGTGAGCCAAACCTCCCTGATGCATTCGCGGAATTATCGAGATCCGGATTCCAACGGGTACGTACTCGGATGTGAACGGCATTGAGAAGTATGCGCGGACTCCCGAGTACTCGTGATAGAATCCATTACGTTACATCGTTGTGTGCGTATGCGTTTTACCGTGCTTCGATATTATATAGGTACCAGTTAGCGCTATGAACAGAGTGCGTTATTGCGATAACGAATTGTTATGGATAATTCATGCGCGCGACTAGTGAAATCGATAGCGCGATTGGTTTATTGACTAGTTAGTCGAGCTACGCTTATTACGAATGTCAATATGCAATGATTCTAACGGTCGAATTACAATATTAACGATTTCCAATAAACTTGTGCAATTATTGTCGGAAAAGGAAATTGCGATAAGTGAACGGATCCAAAATTTAATATAATTGCATTTATAATGTAGAATTTAATTAAGGATAATTGGGCGCGAATTAAGTTAATTGGGAGGGAATCATAAATTCGTTTCTAATCAATTTAAAATATCGAATTGATATGGGTAATAAAATGTTTTTGGATGGAAACGATTAAAATAATGTTTTAGTCGTTTATCAAGAATTTTATCAATGAAATTGAGAGGAATCCTAAAAAATTGATCTAAATTGAACAGAAATTTACTGTGTTTGATAAAACGATTGATAAAAATTCAAGAAACGAGGTAAAATATATGGAATATTAAATTTAATTTAAAAAAGGCGTTGCGGATTCATGTAAATCAATGTTGCAACATAAATCCTGAATCTCGTCTCCGGGATGAAATTCAAGAAACAATGAAACTAAGAGAAGACAATGAAATTAAGAGAAACCCTAAAAAATTTATCTAAATTGAACAGAAATTTACAGTGTCTGATAAAACGATTGATAAAAATTCAAGAAACGAGATAAAAGATATGGAATATTAAATTTAATTTAAAAAAGGCGTTGCGGATTCATGTAAATTGTATCTAAATTGAACAGAAATTTACAGTGTTTGATAAAACGATTGATAAAAATTCAAGAAACGAGATAAAAGATATGGAATATTAAATTTAATTTAAAGAAGGCGTTGCAGATTCATGTAAATTAATGTTGCAACATAAATCCTGAATCTCGTCTCCCGGATGAAATTCAAGAAACAATGAAACGATTATACTATCAACACTCGGTAACGGACAATCGTCGATTACTCAATTCGGAATAATTTAGCAGTCGATCATTAAAAATTGTCACGTCTATCGCATATCAAACGCGCACAATAATTAGCGATCATACTTTATAATTTCGCGATTCATTCAATCCCCCTCTTCGCCTCAAGGAAGAACACATCGCGCGATATCTAATTAAATTCTCGTCGATAACCAATTAAGAAAGAAGATGAAAGAAGAAAAAAATAGCAAAGGAAATCCGTCAATTATCTCAGATCCGCATGCGCGAAGACACCGTCTATTTTTTTCTCCTTTGATTTCATCCATGCAACAATACCCAGAAGAATAAATAATAAAAAGAATTTAAAAAAAATTGTCAATGCGTTCATCGGTGCGTTCGTCAATGCCCATTAACCCTAATGACCGCATCTCCTGCCCCTCCCCCTCCCCGTTTATATTCGATCACTAATAATAACCTCGAGCAAGGACACTCCGCGCCTGCTGCGCGAAAGCGACGCGACTCTTCCGTAGATCGGGAGATTGTACGGTTTTTACGAATCGGTCGCGGTAAACGCGCCATCAACCCCAAGGCCCGAGGGCAAGGGTCACCTTGACCGTCATCGAAACGGTCGGGCCTCATGGGACCCATCGCGCGCGCGGGCCTACTCGAGGGTTGGGGCGTGGAGGTGGGGATGAATGACGAACGAAGAACACCAATGAGACCGTCGGCTGGAGGGTGGGGGTGGGGGTAGAATGGCTAGAAGAGGGGGGTGGAAGAGAAGAAGAAGTGTCGGTCTCGCGGCCTCCACCACAGACATATATAAGTCCCAGTCTGGGCCCCCACCTTTCGTCAAACGAATAGCCACGTCTCGACGGACCGCAACGCAGTTAGCCGTTCCGTATACACGTCCAAAACCACGTGCTCCACCGTTAACCACTCGCTTCACATCCGAGTGGGCACTTTAAACATTTTCTCTCTCTCTCTTTCTCTCTCTCTTATTGTATTTCTGTCTCTCTCCCTCTCGCTTTCTGGTCTCTCTGTGCGTTTCTAGTCGAGACTTGACTCGTACGTACAGTTCTCCGACTCACCTGACATAGTCGCGTTGAGTACCCGGTGCTGAACGTTCCGGAACGACGAAGCAGCTCCGTTAACGTCTTTACGTCGTTATCTTCGCACCGGAATACTCTTTTTCGTCGGTTTGACATTTCCGGCGTTCTTTACCGGTCGTTCGTCGCGCGGTTAACAATTCTCATCCCATTTTGGAAAATACGCGAGGACCGTTCGGCCTTTTGGTTTTCCCACGTGGTACAAAACACCACGTAAAGGACAAAGTTCGACGAGATAAACCGGAAGGATCCTTTGGGAAGAACGAGAGAGAAGCAACAAGAAGCGATCATGAAATTCGTAAGTAAACGAAAATATCCTTCGGAACATTAGACACTGCTCCGTTTTTCACATTTTTCAATAAACTCACCAAAAAAAAAAAAAAAAAAGAAATAAAAATCACCCTTAATTCAAATTTTTTTCCAATCTCTCTCTACACATGAAAATAATTTATTAAAACACGAGTGATTAACAACAAATTTCTACTAACCGATATTTGGCACAAACTTAGCAAAAATAAAAAAAACAACAAATAACGTTAAAGTTAAAATCGAAGAAAGTTGGAATTCGTAATCGGATAAAATAAAACAAAAAGTCAACGATGTAATTGAATCTCGAGACTTTAGCATCGGTGAAAGAGAATAGAGAAGCCGAGCTGGCAACGGAACTTCGTTGCCGTACATCCGCAATAATTTCCCCGGCGTGAAGGCAAACCCTCTCGAGTTCCCTCCGCCACATACAGCAATATCTGAAACACTATGCGCTTATAAATTATGTAAATCCGTGCAAACCAAAAAAAAAAAAACATATCCAAGAAAACAAAATCAACGTTCCGGACTTGCGTAACTTGGGTTGTACGATACGACGTCCCGTTTTCCGGTATGCATTTTTTATATTCCCGTTGAATTTCCGACGTACAAATATACGGGCGCATAAATTATTAACAATTACCTCGTTTGATAAAGCACTTACGATGAATAATCGCTCGTGAGTGCGGGATAAGATTTCTAGAGGACGATGTCCGGAAGGGGCAAAGAGGTTAGGGAAGAGGGGAGGTCGATGCTGGGTCGGACAGGTCAATTAAGATTCGAGTCGTTCGAGAGTAAAATCCATTCATGAGACACTGGGCTAGTCTGCGGACTATCCGAGTGTCGTTTATAAACTTCTATAGCCCAGGGCGAGGCTGGTCCGCACGGCCTTGCCGGAGGCTCGCGGAACCACCTGCTGTGTTTGGCTCGTAAACGCTATATATATATATATATATATATATATATATACTCGCATCATAAGTGCACTTGACGTATAAGAGATGTTTCCATGCACTAGAATCCTTCGGTAGCTGATGGAATCAGCACTAATGAGCATAAAAATCATTTTTTTTATTTTATGTATATAAAAATTGAGGCCATAATTACTCGCTGAGTCGTATCTCGCACTAGTGGACACTAATCCTCATGGACACTTGCATCGATCGATATTTACACTAGAAGACACGTTGACACTTATGACGAGTGACTCACGTCACTAATAATCTCTTATCTTAGGATTTAACTTTTTATTTTTGTTTTTTTTTGTTGTTATTACACGAACCGAGGACTAGAATTCATTTCGCAATTGTAGTGTGCTAATCAGCGCCCCCGCACTAGTGTTTCCCGCGTATGAACGCTCCATTTAGACTGACTGCAGGCGTTGTGTTCTATGGGGCTCGAATCTATCGATAACTCGCTCATTCGCACCATTGCAACTTCTCGTTTCTCATATATATATATGTATTTATATAAATATATATATATATATATATATATACGTACATATATCACGTGCACTAACGTATCGTATGCAATATCCAGCCCACGACAAGAATATCAAACGGGTAACTCTTGGCGAACACATGATGGAACCCGTTTTTACGAATTCGTGAGAGCGATTCTTGGATATCCAGGTGGTCGTAAAGTTTCTCGAATGCCTTCTGTCGTGATATATAGACGTGTGTGTTTTCTCCCGCGACGAGAAGTTGCCCGCGCGCGCCAACACTTACGAAAACGTGCGATACGCTTGTCTATGTTAGGGACGTTACGTTTGTTCCACGCGAATACAATCATAAATTATTAAACGCAAAGAACGAGGGATGAACGGAAGTATATTTTCTTGGTATGCTTGAAACGAATATATATATATACGATGGTGTACTTGGCACATAACAGTGAGAATGACCCCGTCTACCGGGGGTCATCCGCGCAATCGAAATTACACCGAGACTGGTTATGCTAAGTTAATTATAAAGCAGGGCATTGAGTACTATGCTATCTTACTGTTAGAATTATGTATATAGGTATATGTGTATATATATGTATATAGTGCTCGATTCGCTTAACTTGTATAATTTATACCCAGTGCACAGTAGCGAATAGCAAAATAGAACTCGACTGTGCGGCCTCCAATTGAGAACGAAACCACGATCCCCGCGCAATTTGTAAACCGGAGAATATTGAAAGTTGCGTATACGCAGTCTAGTGAACTTATAATGGTCATGTGTTATTCGTCAATGTGTACGAAGGCTTGTTAATCTTGAGGAGTTCTAGTGGGTCGATTAAGTCGCACGAAGGTTAACGAGACGAGGTGTATAATAACGAAATCAAAAGTCACGGTGAAAAATATATCGTATCTTAAAGATCGTCTTATTTATCGCGAGTGTCATCGATATCCGATGAAGTTGTTCGAGCGGATATTGGAAAGCGTTAAAGAAAAAAAATACAGATGTTTCGTAAACAGAAATAACTCAATCATCGTTTGGATATTTCGGTGTGGTAATAACGGCCCGGGTGTTCATAAGTGTTTGGGAAAGACCGCTAATAATCATAAGTGTGTCTACGTCGATATGTCTATCGATCAGTATCGATAAATTGCTGTGTGAGTGGTGTATTAGTGTTTGCGAGCATATAAGTGCCGCATAAGTGCTTACAATTATGTAATTATCTAACTGTTAGTGCTTGGGAACGTATGAGTACGAATTGGTCTTTGAGACTACGTAAGTGTGCTTTTTATGTGATGCCTGTAAGTGTGCAGTGTGCATGTGTTGATCCTCGATTGCTCCATCGTGTTTTAGTGCCTTGGGATGAGTTAGTACTCATTAATGTTTGTATAGGTGTAAGTACGCATAAGTGCTCATAAGCATGAGTGCACGTAACTGTTTATGCCTGGGTTGAGTGTGCACTAGTGCCTATGGCTGAGTTAGTACTCATTAATGTTTGTATATGTGTGAGTGCACATACGTACTCTCTTATGTGCACTCACACATATACAAACACTCACGTGCACTCATACTTATATGAGTACACGTAAGTGCTTGGGTCTGGGTGAGTGCACATAAGTGCTTGGGCCTGGGTAAGTGTGTATTAGTGTCTATAGTTGAGTTATAACTCATTAATGTTTGTACACGTGTAAGTACACATAAGTGCTCACTTATGAGCACTCATACTTATATGAGTGCACGTAAGTGCTTGACTCTGGGTGAGTGCACGTAAGTGCTTGGGTTTGGTTGAGTACACGTAAGTGCTTGGGTTTGGTCGAGTGCACGTAAGTGCTCGGGTTTGGTTGAGTGCACGTAAGTGCTTGGGTCTGTTTGAGTGCACATAAGTGCTCGTGTCTGTGTGAATACGCATAAGTGTCTAAAAGTACTCATTAGTGGATGTGCCTACGGGGTGTGTGTTAGTGCCACACCCGAGTGACTGCGCGCGCATGCGTAACTGTCTGATGTAAACACCTCGACACTGGATGAGCGTCCGTGATTTTTGTCTCGCGCCAGTGTATATGTGCGAATGTCGAATGATTCTGCGTAAGTGTCCACCTGTATCAACGACAAATCGTGTTCGTATCTTCGAACATACACGACGTTATCCAGTGGCATCTACTCTATGATTACGCACATATCTATCTTTTTTGCTTCTCTATGGATTGAACACGCAGTGCCAACGACTATATCGCTTAGCCGGCGAACTAACGAAGCGTGAAAGATTTATCGCGGAATTATATAAAATCTCCGAGGGGTAATCGACAGAAGCGGCGTCGTATCATCATTTGATCGTTCACTCGATGGCAAACTTTGATCGTAAATTCGCGAAGATCCACACGTAAATATTTAATATCGAGTCTCAACGTTCGATTTGCCCGCCTTCGAACATATTTTTCGTCGACACCACCCGAGAGATTCTCAAATAAATTTTGCAACTTTATACACGCGTGTGGAAGTTGGCACATACGCTTGTCGCTCGTATCTTGAGGCCTAATAACATACTTTCAGATGTTTTACTAGTCGGTGCTCAACCCCCGAGGCCGGTGGCTGATATTATTCCCGTTACAGCCCGTGTATCTTTGCGACCGAATGAACGTGAGCGCGTGCGACACCCGCTCTGTTCACTCACACATCCAGATTCGAGAATCTGTGTACAAACTTTCCGGTTCAGCGGGCTTTCTTTCTGCTCTGAGGAAGGATATACCTGTAATCGGATAATTTTTTTTTTCGAAAAATAATTTTTTTTTTATGAAATTGTGACATTCTCCGAGTGTCAGCGATGCCTCTCACGCACCGGAATGATACCAGTATGAAGGAGTGAACTTTACATATCGATCTCACCATAAAGCTCAGAAAAAGAAAAATACTGAAAAATTGGAACTACTTTCTGTGGTTTCCTCACTTTTCACGTTCGTGGAATGCAATTCAGATTAGACAAATATTCGAAGGAGAAATAGGAGTGGCTGATCACTCGTTTCATTTTCCAATAAAAAACATTACGTTCAATACGAAAAATCAGCGAACTCTAAACGTAATTAAATTTAAAACCAGAATTAAAAAAGAAACCCCGAACAATATAAAAGAAATAAAACTGTTCCTTACTCGTCTCAATGAGAAGGCACATTCCACGGAAAAACGGACCTTCCCTCGTTAAAAGAAAAATCCACGAAAGTGACGTTTTCATCCCGAGTCCCGAAGATTTGTCGAGCCATAGTCCTTTCTCGCACTCTCATCCAACTTTCTCCATTTCTAGAACAACATTTGTTCCCCACGAACGAAAGTTCGATATTATTTTCGAAGCGAAGCGGCGACGAAACTCCAACGACAAATTATCCCATGCACGCATGCGCTAGAAAAAGGAAACAGCGAATATCCATATATTCGCCCATGATAGTACGTGCCAGCTCATCCATTACCGCACGCTAGTTTCTTTTTTCCTTTTCTCGTACCGAGCACTTATATCGTTTTTACTTCGACACCACGCTTATCAATTGTCGGATCGCTTTTACGATTTGTGTGCGTTGAATAAAATCGTGTAATAATGTGGGTGTGCGCCGATCCGAGCGTAATATCGATATACGCAAAATGATCGCGATGCACCGACTTGCCATTATACAGCAAATCGAGTGCGTCACGCAAAGATAAAAGCGCAGGAGCGCTCGATCAAAAAAAAAAAACAAAGCATCGCTGCCATTCGATCTACCAACGTTACACTTCCACGCGAACGAGACATCGTATGCACCTCGCGACTTCCTTGAACCTCGAGAACGTTCGCACCGCGCTCACTGTTAATGCATACCGTTGTTACTAACTATATAGTATAGCGTCCCGTTTCGCTTCGAATTATCGTGATTAACGCGAGCGCACGCACGTAACACGCTACAACTTGTGGTTAACGTTGCACGTAGGATTTTCATGGATTACAGTCGAAATTCTCGTAATTCGATTATAATGGTGCGTTATCAATTGTATTATCGTGCCATAAATCACATTTTTTCATCGGGAAAGGAAGCTTGCGCGTGATAGCGATAAATTTCTCTGCAACGATAAAATAACATTGTTTTAAATTAATAAATTTGTTGTCTGTCATTTCTGAGAAACACTGAAGATTTATGTAATAACAGAAAAGTAAATAACGATGTTTGAGCGTGATCGTTGAAAAGAATGGAAAGTAAAGAAATTGATCGATTATATTTTTTTGAAATTTTCGATTTCGTTGAAAATCTTAGCGTGTACGAAATATTGATATTAATTTGCGTACGACGGATTTCTATAATCGCGGCAATTGTTAAATTTCATTCTCGTTACACGCGTTCGATATCGTGCTTCGTGCAAGGTCGATGAAACGGCGCACACACGAGCGCAATTATTCGCTTCTCTCGTTCGCAACGCGGATAATTCTTCGGCGAGAAATAATAAGCGCGCGGCGTCGCGTGATGTGTGTTACAGATGAAAGAAAACCACGTATAATAATATATAATAACCATTTTATTCCACGAGTGGCAGTGCCGAGTTGTGTTATAAAGTAAAAAAAGAAAGAAAAAAAAATGAAAAAAAAAGAAAAAATATAAGAAAGGGATCGTGTGTGGGTGAACCAATTTGCGGTGAAAAGTCGAACTTGTTCCCGCGATTCTGACGATCGAGTTACCTGAAAACGATTCTTATCCGCTGTCCCGAGATACGTGCTGCGACGCGCCCCCACCGGGCAAAAAGTCAAGTATGTTTCGAAACGAGAAATGACAAAAAAAAATTCACATATTTTCAATGAAAAGAGTAAGATACTTCGAATATATCATTGAGTTTAATTTAATTCCATGTGCGTCCGTCGTTTCGCCGCAATAAATCCCTCGGTGCTTTCGATCGACTCGTTTCGAGAGTAAATCCAGACTTCGTTGATACAGATCTCATATATCGGCAATTAGTACGGGCAAACTCAGTACGCGCATGCGCATACATACACGCATGCGCATACACACGCGCATGCGCATACACACGCGCATGCGCATATACACGCGCATGCGCATACACATGCGCATGCAGTCTACGCAGACGCACATGCACCTGCGCACATCGACGCGTACGCACACCGCGCATACGCCCGCGCATGCGCACAAGTCCGCGTAGGCGTACGCGCATGCGCACAACATACTCGGAGAGTCGAAGCACCACGTAATCCAGGAATTCAATCTTGTCTATCACCCGTTGCCCGCCGTTCTCGAAGACTCTCTCTTTCTCCCTGTATCGTCGCTGTCGAACCGTGAAATTTAGCCGGACCGTTAATTATATCCATACATGAATTTTTCACCTCGATAGACATAAACCGTGTGGAACTTACAGAAACGTTTAATAGAACTCCGGTGGTACTCGCAGACGCGGAAAAATAAACACGCGCGCATAAAACCGACCCAATGACCGACATGGTAATATCGACAACTCTGTAATTCGAGATCCTGCACGGGTCCTGCACGATCCTTCTCTGAGAAATCAATCTAAAGAAAAATATTGAAATAAAAAAAAATAGCGAAACTTTCGACTCGACGAAAAGTCAAATCCCGCACGTGTTAAGAACGTTTACCATTAACACGAAATATTAAGTAACTTAAGTACGAGTGGATTCATCGTACATTTACTCGGAGCAAAATGTTATGGCAATTGGTCAATTATAGTTAATTTTACTTTGATGGGTTAATCTCGATGTTTAAAGGACCCGGAAGAAATGTCTCATCTTTCGTTCTTTTCCCTTGCTCACTAAACTGATAATAAAAAAAAATGTTTTTTTTTTCAAAACTCTCGTTGTCCCGCATAATGATAATCTACTCTTTCCGCTCATCCGACAAAAGTCATCGTCGGAAAGAACCTGTGCGCCATGTGTACTTTCTCCGAAGCGACCGTACGGGCGATTTCGTAACATTACCAGGCTATATTAGCAGATATATGCGTTCTGTCACTTCGTTCTTACGAGGCAAATTTTTTCCGCCATGTGCCGAACGCGCTATTGTCGCAATAAAAAAAACCTTCGGAAAGAGCGTTCCTACGACGAAAAAAACGGAAAAAAATGTTCTTTCAAATCGATATTTCAATCGTTACACCTCGTTAGTACATTTTTATTTTCGCAATCGATAATTATCTCAAACGCGTTCGTTTCCAATTAGCATAATTCGTAGACCCGTAAACGTCTCGCGATTTTTTTACCACGAAAATCATTTCGTCAGTTTGTATTTCATGAAACTAAAAAAAAGAAATGAAATATTTGCCCTTGTACCTGTATTAATGTTTTTTTTGTTGTTTATTTCTCACAATTAACAATAATTTCAAACACGTTCGTTTCCAATTAGCATAATTCATAGATTCGTACATTTCTTTGGATCGTTATTGGCGGGAAAAAAACAAACATACGAGAATTAACGTCGATTGCGTTACGCCTTCATTTATTAATTAAATTCCTTTTTTTTTCTTTGCTTCTTCCCTCTCTAAATTAAATATCCGGAATTCCGAGTCGAAAAATTGCTCAACTGCGTCGAACCACGCTCGTACATTAAAATAGTTACGCACATGCGATCTCAAACCGAAGTGCTAATGGCTCTCGCGGCTTTTTGCACAGTTTCATTTTTTATAAATAATAATCTTAATTTTCATAATGAGTCGTACGCCGCGGAGCGAAGCTGAGAGAACACGTAACTTATCGTATACTAACGCAGAGATATTTTATTATTCCGCGTTACATGGAGGAGTACTTGGTTTTTTCTTTCTATTATTCTGTTTTTTTACTTTTCGACGCAACGATGCGTCGTCCACGTTGCGACATCGAGGACACGTTAGACCGGTGCGAGTAATTTGGAAATATGCGTTCGCTACTGAGCTCGAGTTGCGCGATATTTCGTTTCGCGTTAACTTGGAAACTCTCTCGTTTATTCGTGCTTTTATTGTCGAGTCGCGGTCTTTCGCACTGTGAAAAGGCGCCATGTTCGTATTTACAATTGTTTCGCGGTTAAATCGACGTTCTCGAATGAGAGCGATGTAATTCAGGCGTTTCCTATCGCGCTGCCACGTGCTTTTGTAAAAATCCTACTCGGTTTCACGAGTTGCTCGGCGCTTGTTCGCGGAAATGTCGATGCGATTATTTTTCGTTACAGACAAATATTGTATTGGTATGAAAATAAATTTCGTAAACTATATTTGCGCTTATTAAAATCTTAGTTGACGAGTCACAAATTCATCGAGTGGAAAAAGTTAATTAAAAAAATATATAT
>JAPYZU010006315.1:0-10479 GCA_030523005.1 Tryphoninae sp. B BG-2022a | reverse complement strand
CATAGTTATAGGTTAAGAGACGGTGTCACTAGCGACGATCTACTTGCACTTCGAAAACGGGATCCGTAAATTGTCCGTCACTGAGCAACCGATCGCCTTCAAATTTGGAGGGTACATAGAGAATTGTGGCATAAAGTGCATGACAGTCTTATTTTTCCAAAATTTTGGAAAAAATTTTCCGGTGGTAACTGCAAAACCTGCAAAATTTTTTCCAAAGCTTTCGAGAAATAAGACTGTCATGCACTTTATGCCATAATTCTCTATGTACCCTCCGAATTTCAAGGCGATCGGTTGCTCAGTGTCGGACAATTTACGGATCCCGTTTTCGAAGTGCCAGTAGTTCGTCGCCAGTAAGAGTCAGTGTAATTGGCGACGAACAATTGCCGGACAATTTACGGATCCCGTTTTCGAAGTGTAAGTAGCTCATCGTCAGTTACACTGACTCTTAAGGGGTTAAATAGAAAAATTAATTCTTACCGGAATCCGAAATCCTCGAGAGACTGGCAACGTTGAGATTTCTAGGGATCGTTCCAGGTGGCGTGATGTAAGGTGGTGGAGGACTCTCAGGAACGATTTGGGAACTGTTCGCTGTTACAGGAGTCGTTTGACTACCTCTGCTCGTACTCACTCCCTCCGGCAATAGATGATTGTTATCTTGACCACGACTTTTTGTTTGATCGAGTTGCATCGTATGGAAACACGATTAATTAACTATTGTCGAATAATTAAAAAAATTTATATTTTAGCTAATTATTCATCACTCACATTCGTTGATTCGGCGAACTTCGACTTCTCGGTTCGCGGTATAGATTACGTCTTTTTCTTCGTCTCGTGACCTCGATACCATCGACGCCGACCTTGACGACCTCGTCGTACCCCGGTGGTGCCTCGTAGACAGGAGGATCGTCCGAGACAGTCAACTCGTCGATTCTCGCGCCATCTGCAATGTCAAATACTGTCCCATGTTACGGTGAGATCGTTCGATTGTATAAAAAAAAATTTGATTAATGATAATCGAACAATTTATTAATTTCGTTGTTTTCAATTTTATTCGAAACAACAACGGATATCGCACCTAGAAGCTCGCTGATCGTTTGTAATCGGGATTGTAGCTCCCTCTGCTGTCTAGCTCTTGCTCCAATTCTGTACAGAAGTATTATGAGAGCGGATATGAGAACAATGAGACCGAGGCTGCTGGCGACGAAGACCAGAGTCGCTGTCTTCAGATCCGGATAACGATCGATTTTTGGGAAATAATAATTCGCTTTGTTCATGTGCCATTTTCTATCCTGTGGCTCGACCTCCCATTCTTAAATAATAATTATCGTATTATCGATCGATTATAAAAAATTGTTTTTAATTATTTTTAATTAATCGAATCGTTACCTCGAAAACAGGTAGCTGGCTCGTCGCTGTTATCACCGCAGTGATCGAACCCGTCGCAGTTCAATTGGCTCGGTATGCAACGATGATTTTGACAAAGAAAATCAGAACCGGTGAAACAATCTACAAAAATAAATAGTAAAAATCAAAATTCAAAGAAAAATCATTCTTTTGTTTTTTCTAACTTTGAATGTTTCGATAATTGTTTACCCATGTAACTGAAAGCAGCGTATGCAATCGCGACTCTCGAGGTTGGTCCAAAAGTTCCTCGTAGACTGACATGAAAGCCACTCGTGACAGGTGCCACGTGTTCGCGAAGTCGAGGTGGTTGAAGTTGGCTAGCCGGATGTCTGAGAACTTCCAACGGCAATAAAGCTGACGTAGGTCCTTGCTTTATCGTCAATTCCGTATTTCCAGCTGGAAGAAAAACATTTCGCGACAAATTTGTGTCCCAAAAATCCCAATTTCTCTTACTTTTTCTTTCCTAAAAAAACTAATCAAAAATTACGAAATAATTATGCAAACAAAAAAAAACTGTAGTAATCAACGAATTACGTCCAATGAGAACGAGTCAAGGAACAAAAGAAAAATAACTGACCCATATCGGCGAATGTGACGACGTGAAGATACATGTGAGTCTTCATATGAAGAAAATTTTTCGGTGGTCGAATGAGCCAAACGCAGTCGTAAGTCTTGACACCTTGTCCAACCATGTCCATCATAGTGATAGCTCCACCGAGATTCTCGACGTAACCCCCGCAATCGGTGATCGGTGAGATCGTTTTATCGAACACGGCGTCGAAGACGAATGAATAGAAAGCCTTGTAACCGAGACCTGTGCCACCGTTAGCATAAAATCTTATCACGAGAGAAGGTCCCGAGCTGACGATAACAGGAGGACGAAATCTCGCGCCGCTGCTCACGTCCAAACGTTGGCTGTTCCAATCATAAAACTACCCAGAAACTTTAATCTCTCGTATTTCTTTGACGAATTGATTCTCGACTCGCGAATTCAAACAAACATAATGAACACATAACCTCAAAAAATAAAGAATCACCTCCATTATCGAGACAGTGGCGAGTTGAAAATCGCTGAAGAGAACTCGGACACGACAAGATGGCGTCTCGCTCGGACACGATATCACGTATTCCATTCCTAAATCTCGCGGATAACGAGCAGGAAAAAATGGCGACGTTAATATTCCACCGCTCGTCGTGTTGCTGATCCCTTTAGCTGCGTTCGACAAGCCATCCGCGCCCTTGAGATGAATTCGATTTCCTGGCGCGGGGTCAGAGTCAAGGTCAGCCACGATTACGCAATCTTCGTATATCATGATGCGATTTTCAATAGTAATAATAACAATAATAAATTTAATTAAAAAGACACTTGCTTTCGGCGGTGTACTCGAGGGTGAAAGCATGACGATGCGATTGACTGTAGAACAAGGCGATCGACAGAGTTCTCGTGCTCGATCGATAAGTGATCGGCGAGTAGAGACCGCAATAAGGCGTTCCTGAAATTTCTTCGTAAGGTGGTTCGGATATCCAGACGTAATCGCACCTGTTCGATAATAACGAGGATGATAGAGATTTGTATAATTTTATGAATTTTTTTTTTGTTTTTTTTTTCAATTGAAAAGAAGAATAAGGTGATAGCGTTACCTGCATGGGCTATCCATCATCATTCCTCCCTCGTTGCAATGATGAGGCAGGGAAAGACTCTTGAAAGTCACGGTAATGACGCACGACGGACAGGTCACGAGTACCAAGCTGCATTGATCGTGCGAACTATTGGAAACGTAAATTCTCGATGCTTGATGTTGCCTCGGTGAATTTTTGATGAGCGAGACATTCTTCGCGTACAATATTCCCTTCTCGGCGAGCTCGAGGTACAGACGACGTCCATTGTGAGGCCCACAAATATCTTCGCTTCTCACGATGTTACAGTTCACGAGAAGATAGCAGTAACACAACGTTACCAGGAACACTTTTTTTTGTTTTTTTTTTTTTCACATGCAAAGTAGAATTGCCAAATTCGTAAGAATGCACTTTTTTTATATGTTTTTTTATATATACAATAATGATAATATACAATTAATTATTGAATTATTAATTTAATTTATATATTATATTATATATTATTTTGTTATTTATTATTTTTTATAATGTTATTGTTTATATATATAATATATTATATTTATTATTATTATAATAAATATTATATATTATTCTGTCATTTATTATTTTTGATAATTTTGTTATTTATATATATATATATATATATAATATATTATATTTATTATTATTATAATAAATATTATATATTATTCTGTTATTTATTATTTTTTATAATTTTATTGTTTACATGTATAATATATTATATTTATTATTTTTTATAATTTTATTGTTTATATATATAATACATTATATTTATTATTATTGTAATAATTATTATATATTATATATTATTATATTCAATTATATAGTATATTATATAATTTATATATATAATTTATATACGTTTTGTATATTTATATATATATATATATATATATATATATATATATATATATATATACTGCGCTTACCACATTGACTCCGATACATTTTCAAACACTGACTGACACGAAAGTTTTGCCCTGTCGCTCGTGAAACCCGATGCTACTTTCTATATGCTGTTTATAATTTTGTTAGCTGGTATAGCGTCGTGCCCGTTACGTTATATCCCTATTACGGTTTAGAGAATATTTCTAAGGCATCCCTTAGTTTCGTGCGAGTCGCACTTTCCGTTTATCCGCGAGGTATATTCGTCTCGATGACGCGAGAGGTACAAAATCGATGCATTTTCTTACCTAACAAAATTTTTACCACGAGTTAATAATAAGTTTGATTTATTTTTAAACCTTAACGAGAAATAAAATTAATTATTCGATGAAATCGCGTTTTATTTATTACAGTGTGAAATTTGAATTACGTAGTTGTTCGTTAATTTATTTAATTTTGCTAATTACTTTCCTGCGATATTAAATAATTATGCAATAGCGTTAATTTATCGATCGTGTATATTGCACGAAGCTATGGCGGATTTATTAATCATACATATATCGTATTGGCATCTTTCTCCTAGCGCAAGTTATACTAATAAACGTGAATTAATAAGGGGAGAATAAATGAGCATGAGTTGGATTGTATAAAAATATACATTAGAGTAGTGACATTAATCACTTATTGAATTACATACGTACATCGCGCCATTTATTTAATCCTATATATGGTTTCTGTTTTGACCTTTCCGTTACACGTCGTTTGACTCCGTTCACTCCCCCCCCCCCCACCCGGCCGCGACGGCTCGTTGCAAGATCAGCTGTTCGAAAAACTCGCGTTGTCGTATTTCGAAAATTAAAGGTCACTAAGTCGAAGCGAGTAGTACAATTAATTAAACCATAGTGACACGTCGTTTAATTCGTCTCGAGTCATAATTAAAAAGTGATCGTCCAGTAAAGTTTTCTCGAGTTCAATTGCGCGGGTCTGCGTCTGCGTACAACTATCCTACGGGCAACATGACCATTCGACTAGTTCGAGCGTCGAAGCTCGCCTGGTGTGTGAGATAATAAACGCGAATACACGATGAAAGATAGCGATTATTTGACACGGTCGGCACGTACTAGTACGTCCAATGTATCGATCATGGATCTAACGATCGATCCCTCCCGTAGAAGGTTTCCATTCTGTATCGTTTGGACTCCAATTCCTCTGCTCACGTAAGTTCGGTATTCTAACCTCACAAAACAGAAATTATGACAGTACGATGATTATTCAAAATTCTGGTGTTGTTTACAATAGTTAATGAATTATTCGTTCATCGAATACAGAAAGGAGACCGGTGTGGTCAATAATCGATGAAATCCGTTATAAAATGTGTTTAAAAATGTAAATGACGCCATGCACAGATATTTGATGCCTGTCATCGGTCATATGGGCATAGCCACGTCGATAGGTATAATACGCGATTTTGCTGGTCCCTATCACGTTTCCGAGGACAGAATGGCTTTTGGACAGCCCACTAAGTACTGGCAGCTTGATTATAATCGTGCCAAAGGTGGCCAGGCTGGTTGGGACGCAGCTGTTGCGGAAGCCAGTGAAATATACAAAACTCGAATGGTAAGATAAAAAATTGTGTACTGTCCATTCTCCCATCCAACTCTTCAGTTTGTCAAGCAGAATCTTGTAAACGATTGTTATTACAGCACAACCTGTGCTGTGACAATTGTCACTCCCATGTTGCGACCGCGCTCAATCTTATGAGTTACAAAAACTCTACAAATTGGAACATGGTCAAACTCGCATTCCTCATGATCTTCTGTTCAAAATACGTTAGGTGAGTAGTAACCTGCAGTTGTAAGTCATCAATTTTGTCGAGAATCAATATTGTCTTTCAGCTTTTGGGCTTTTGTGAAGACTTGGCTGCCATTCTCGATTATCGTTGCAGTCATCACATTCTACTGCGTTTTTATATGAATTTTTGTGAATGAGAGAAATTTCAGGGACTGAAATATAATTTTATTTGGTACTATTTTTATTTGACAAATTCACATTCGTATTTATTATAGATATTTTACGTTAGGTTTACATTGTTCGTTATATCGCACAAGTGCGTGGGTACATTTTTCATAACTCTTTGTAGACGCATCAGCATTCAAAAAAATAGAATATTCAAGGGGAACAAACAACCTTTCACTTCTTAGGAACGATCAATGAAATTTTTCTCCCCTATGCAATTTCAATCCTATCCTAATGGGCGATTACCCTTAAACTCTACTACACTTTGCTTCAACATACATAACAATAAAAAAAAAGAATTGCAGAGTTTATTATAAAAGAATTGTTATTATATGAGATTGTCTAGTTTATAATATGGTACAACTACACCGGATTGATTTTACTTTAAAAAGAAACTTACAAGCTTTAAATTTACCATGGCAAAGTAACACGATGGTATTATCATTCCATCTTGGCGAAGTTTACTTAATCTTATTGATAATTAAAAAATGATGATGCATAAACAATTATACGCTTCGAACAACGGTGCTAAGACACTCCAGGAAGAACGATTGGCTCCATCTTCGAGAAGTTGCGTCATCACAGTTTTAGCATTTCAATCGTGATATTACAGCCGTAATTGGTGGAATTTCAAAATATGACCAATGATTTGACTATTCGACTCCACTCTCCATCTCGTTTATGACGCTTCCCTCGAGACCAAAGTCGTAATCGTAATTCTGATTCTTTAAATTTTCAACGAAGGCTGCTATTTCGTCGATTTTAAGCCTGTCTAGCTCGAAGTCGGTGTCGAAACATTTGCTTAGCTCAAATGGAATTCCATGGAGGTAATTTTGCGAATCGCCTAATTGTCCCTGCTGCTGCGGAGTCGGTGATGGATACATCTGGGAATTTGTTGGTCGGTCTCCGAGATAAGGATACAATCCGCCAGATGTTGGGAGACTAGGCACTAGAGGATTAGCTTCTTTTTCGATGATGATGTAGTCATCCGATTGCGAAGCTTCTGGCGACGATTCCCCGGGAGTGTCCGAACGAGACTCTCGATTATGCTTTTTTCTGCCGAAGAGCCAAGACATTTTCTGCGAAAGCCCATAAAAATTTGTTGATTAGATTTATAGTTGTTAATTAATTCTGTAGTTGTTGAAATAGACTGTCTAGTTGTAACGAAAAATAAATAAATTTACAAAATCCCATGCATAACCTTTATGTTTGAACGCCGATAGCAATTATACATCGAATAATTTGATTTTATTTTTTGCAATGACGTCGTTGATATTTGCTACGTACTAAGTGCTATATGTGTTGCATATAGCGATCGTTAAATGATAAAACGTATTAAAAGAACTTACATGAAAAGGATAACAAAGGTCTAACAGAACAGAACTACTGTACGATACTTTGTCACTCGAGCACTGACCATACTGTGGGGACTGTTCAATCGCCTCGTTTATAAAACGAAAGTTCAGGCTTTATTTCACGTCCCTGTCTGTGATTGTGACAATAAAATCGTCAGAAGAAAAGAATTCCGCTAAAACTCTATACGCAACGGATAAACTGTGCCTACTGACAACAGCTGACAATTACCTGTTTGAAGTGACGTACTTGCAGTGCAGTTAGCCAATCCAGTAGACAAAAAATCGAAAAATAGTTTTTAAGAGTTGGCAGTACTGCTGTATATTCCAACCACTACTGTAGTCAAAGGAGTGCTCGATGGTTTCAACTGTGGTTCGTAACAGTCGCGCGATCTTGCATCGTGATAAAATTGATCGTAACATTCCTCCGCTTAAACATTTATCAACGTTCGTATCAATCTTAACTGTATAAATACCATGACAACGCAGTAAATGAACATGTTAAACGCCACTCGATTTAGAAACTTGTCCTAAGAATCAAGAAATTGTGGATTGCCGCGAGACAACACAATCTCTTCATGCACATGGCGCATGCGCGATGCGCAGCCTACGAGTATAGATATATCCATACAACTCTACTCCTACCCCCACCTTCACCGTTCAACCAACCACACAATCGGACAGCGTTAGTCACGCGAGAGACCATGAGCGTGTAGGTTAGAACAGGTTGTTGCCGGAGCTCTCGGAGTGCGCCACGGGTTCTATTTCGCGAGTGAACATTGTTATCTCCGTCGATTCTCGCGGTTGTTCAGAAACTGAGTGATCGGTCGGTGACACGTATCCCCGACGTACGGTATCCTGTTTTGCAAATGAACATAATTCAAGCCATTTGACGACTTCATGATCGATCCTCGACATTCCTGGATAGAAAAAAACTCAAGGATTGTGCTTTTTCCCACTAACATTCTCCCTCCCTCCCTCTCACACTCTCTCACACTCTCTCTCCCTCTCCCCTCAGTCCTGTACAACCGGTGTGATATTCGCGATCGAATAAATTCACGATGATCGAGAACGGCACAACGAGCGGAAAGTTTATCGTGTCGCGGCAAGGTAGCAGCTTGTGTCGTATTATTGTTTTTGTGCTCTTACGTGCCCCGTGTAGATAGAATAGAGTTATAACCTCTCTCCCGCGCGCGTCGTTGTCGTCGCCGTTCGTCGTCAACGTTTTCGTCCGTCCGTCTGTCGTTCTCGTCGTGCTACTCGTACCGTGGTGTCAACACAACGGGACGGGAGTGCAGCACAGCACGTTTGTGCTTTGCTCTCTCTCGGTCTCCCTAGAAAAAAATTCGTTTCGTGAACGCGTATGATAACAATAATGAAACATTAAAAAACCTTTCGCTACGAGAGAGAGATTTGTTCGAGAATTTTATTTATCGTCGAGGAAAGTCTCGTGAACAAAGGGGGTGTTGCCGCGCGTCTTCGAAAACGATCGAAGAAGCTCGACCCGTTTACGTGCCTGCAAAACAGTCCACACAGAGAGTGAGAGAGAGAGAGAGTGGGGCTTTCGCGCCAATCCTTCGCAGCCCCTGTGAGGTAAGCTCCCTCTTCCCACTTCTTTACCTTGCACATGTTTCCCATGAACAATATTTATACACCTTTTCTCTTATAAAAATAATTTTATACTAAATTTATAATCGTCGATAAATAATTCGATTAAAAAATCTCAATGACGCAAATTACATTCTTTTTCTTTTCAGTTTCCCTCTCAAGAATTCTTTTATGGGGCATAAGTGTAATTCTACGAACGGCGATACGTATTATTATTCTTATTATTATTTTCTATTTTATTAAATTCTTATGGCAGCCTGGACGTTTTAATATGAATTTATATTACACACTTTCAGGCAAAACCCGCTTCCTTGACATTGCCTGATGTACCTCGCTATCTCTGGCGACATTTGTGTGTACGCTTGCGACGAGAGAAAGGGTGTGGGACGGAGACAGTGAGAGTGAACTGTAGATACGAGTAGTGGAGCAAGGAGAGAGGGATATCTTAAAATAGACGAGACTTCGGCACCTCTGCACTCGCGACGAGGCGGTAGAAGTGAACCGACCACTTTGCGAAGGCTTGGCGGATCGTTTTCTCGGTGTGCGTGGAGGGAGAGGAGAGGAATAGGGAAGATGGAGGAACTAATACACGAGCGAATGAATACACGCCAATCTTAATGCGCTCTCTCCCTCGCTACATAGATACACACGAATTAACATATTTACTTTTTTCTTTTTATTTTCTAATTCTTTTTTTTTTTTTTATTTCTTCTTTTTCATTTTACAAAGTTTTCATCACATGACGAAACGGTCACGTTGCTGACGAGTGCAAAATGAAATCCTCGTGCGCATAGTCGATAAATTTTTCTCGCATCTTTGATCTCACGCTCGCTCGACGGGAACGCCAACTAGTCAATATTTTTTTGTTTTCACTGTCTCTCTCTCTTTCTCTCTCTCTCTCTCTCTCTCTCACTCGTTGCCTCCCTCTCTCTTTCTATTCGACACGAGACATCGTGGCCACGAGTTGTTTATCAACATTTCGTATCTCTACGTTACTCGACGACGTTTTCACATTTACGATTTCAGTCACAAAGCTCTCGTCTTGGGTTTTTGGTCGATAAACGTTTGACGTATATTTCTTTTTTCTATCTTTTTTTCTTTCCTCTTCCTTTTTTTTTCTCTAGTTGAGAGGATCAAAAGAATTTTTTATATGACGATACGAAAGACGGAAAATTGTTGCAAGCGGATAAATTTGTGGGTCGTAGAGTTTGTACGTCTCGTTAGTTTGATTTAGAATTTTTATTTTTATTCGTCGTTCTATTCATCCGTAAAGTCGAGCGAATATTTTGTAATACGTTGTATGTAGGTTTTTTCTTCTTCTTAATTTCTTTATTTTCGTCGTTCTTTCGTAAATTGACGCCCGTCGGACGGGTATAAAATCGTTTAAGGGTTTTTGTGTGTGTTTAGCGATGAATTAAAGAAACGAGAATCGTTGGGTCGATCTCGGCCTCGACGGAGACGAGGAGTTTGGAACAAAACGGCATAAATAGGCCAGGAAAGTCCCGACGATCATTGGAAGAACCGCTTTTCCGTTTCTCTCTCCTCTCTCTCTCTCTCTCCCTCTCTCTCTCTCTCT
>JAPYZU010006307.1:0-11821 GCA_030523005.1 Tryphoninae sp. B BG-2022a | reverse complement strand
TATATATATATATATATATGTGTGTGTGTGTGTGTGTGTGTGTGTGTGTGTGTGTGTGTGTGTGTGTGTGTGTGTGTGTGTGTGTGTGTGTGTGTGTTCGTTACAAAAAATAAATTGAAACGCGCTTTGCAATTGCGAGAATCGCGATAGAGGGGGGTAGGGAATGAAGAGCCGAGAGAGAGAGAGAGAGCGAGAGAGAGAGAGAGAATGAAAGAAAGAGAGAGAGTGAGCGAGAGAGAGAGAGAGTGAGAGAGAGAATTCGCGTCTCACTCCCCACTCCTGCATCGTCACTGCCGACGACGACGCCGCTAGGGCCAGTCGATATCGTGTGCGCCGAATTCGTACGAGAGATTCGCCAGGGTAAAATGGCGGTCGAGCTACGGTATACCGGCACGAGACGCTAAACCGGATCGAACGCGGCGACGCTCAGCGTCGCACAGCAGCTAGTTTTATGCACTATAGTAACAGCCTCTATCACTTGCTCCGTCTCTCTCTCCCACCCTTGTACGATACTCCAACATCTCACCCTCTTACACTCGGTCTATCTCTCTCTCTCGGCGTTTCTCTATCCCTATCCCTTCGCTAGTCTCGTGGCGTAACATGGGCAGCGTACTTCGTCTCGTCAGGTTGTGCTTACCATTTATGCGAGCTTCTCTATTCCACTTCCGGTTGTTCCACGTCCTCGTGGTTGCTTCCACTACTGCTGCTGCTGCTACTGCCACCGTCGCGCGCGCCACTTCAACCTCGGTCTCGTGTTACGTCCGAGGTGTTTTTTTTTCTCTTTCTCTCCGTTCTTTCTCTCTTCACAGCGTGATTTGACCGAATCGCGAATGTGCTTTTTGTCTCGTGTGAGATATTTATCCTTGACGTTGAAACTTTAAACGCGCGAAGGGTACGCATAGATCCCGGCGTGCCGTTGACACCTGTCTCTCAAGTCCGGGCTCTCTCCCCCACCCCACCGTCCGCCCTCTACTGTGCCAGCCTCTTAACTATTTTTTCTCCGCTCTCTCCCTGTGAGCCTCGCACTCACACCCCGCCTGCTCCCCCCCTGCCCCGCCATCGCCAAACCTCATCATTCCCACCGCGCGAGCGGCGCAAAGCCGAACAGCGAAAATGCTCGAATCCCCCCAACGCTCGTGTACAGGAGGAAGGGGAGCTGTTTTAACTTCGAATTTCTACCCCTCCCACTCGCTCGCTCTCCGTCAAACCAACATCGTTCGCGAGGAGGGGGTAGCATACTTTTTTTTTATTTTATTTTATTTCCCCTCCCCTCTCGCCAACCGACGATGAGAACGAGAGTATGAGATGGGAAACCAAATGTGGGATGGGGAAGAAGCGAGAGAGTGATTCTCGTCGTTACGACCAGCGTTACATCCCTTCATATGGCATATAGCCGGGAGTTATCAAGAATTATAACCATTCGATCGATCGTTGTCTGTCTCCCTCGTACGGGATGATTTTTAATTGCGTTTTTATTGACGTTTTTACCATCCTATATGTACACATATACACCGATATATCTATATATAAATATATATGCGTATATGAATTTGTTACTAATATTTTTAAGGATAGGAATAAATACCGGACTCCACGTGTTACACCATACTAACTTCGTCTCAATGTACATTTTTTTTCAAATATACAACTATATAATTTGTTGCGAAGAAAACACTGCATAGCTATGTATAATCCGCTTCGGCATCCACAAATAAGTGGCCTTGGACAGCATAGGTTTCAGTTAGTTCACTACTGGTAACACCCGGCGTGTGTATCGAATTTTTTTGTCTCATTAAACCGATCTGTCAAAACAATGAGTTATTCCCACCGTTTTATGGCGATAACGAGTCGATATTGATTCATAGGAGAGGGTGACTGCATTGATAAGGGATATTGGGAGACACCAGGAGGATAATGCAATGTCCGTGACAAATCCACTTGTCAAAGAACTGAAAGGTAACCATTGCTACACGACTGTGAGATATTCTCCACGTCTTGATGACGTTCGTTTGGAGGTTGGAACACTTTATCTCGATGTTTAGGTTACATACAATTTTTTTTTTTACGAATTATATATACCGCTCTAAAATATCGTATTTAACAATATTGATAACAAATGCGACGATGGAATGTTTGCACGATTTATTTTTCTGTTTGACTTGGTGATTTTTTCACTTCATTGCACTGGTACACGATCGGTGCATATTTATTGATTCGCACGAGACCCACGTGTGGTGGCTTCGCGAAGCTCGACCGATGTCCATGAGCAACGAGTTATACCTATTCGTACGAGTTGCACAGGTGGCGCTCAGTGCACGAAAAAATTCAAACCGTTTTTTTTCCTCCGAACAGGCTGGACTCGCAAATTAGCCGAATGTGGTGCGGACATCGATGACAAGAATCCAAATCTCGTTGATTTCTGTACTTGCCTGGAAAAATGCTTTCAGAAAGGTGTGTCGACGCGTTTGAACGCTATCGGATTTCCAAAAATGCCGGAAACATGGTATTGGCTGGAGGAAATTGCGTACAGGCACGAAAGGTCGTAAATAAATTATGTAGTCTAAAAGATATGACGATATATATATGTGTATTAAGAAGACAACTGCGACTGACAGACCTTTTCGTTCAGATCTTTGTTCGCACTCTCGTCGGCAGTGGAGCTCGCACGTGACAATGAGAAAGTGGAAACCACTGTAGGAAAACTCAGGCTATTTATACGCATTGCCCTCCAGCGAAAATGCCTCTACGTGCCTGTACAACTGCTGGTAAATTTTGTTCAAATCTGTTCCTTTCCACGATGAACTACAAAACAAATTTAGAAAGTAACTAATACTGTTTTACATGATGGTTTTAAGGTAAGAACACCAGGATTCGCCTCGGAATATTACGAGATGGGCAGTATAATCGGTGACGAGATTCTGGGTGAAATATTTCTCTCCGTATTGCTGCAAATATCCAAGATGAACTTTAGGCTAGATCTGAGAAATTCAAGCTTCTTGGACCAAACGTGGCAATTACCGGATTACGTATTTCTTGAATTCGTACCTTGCAAGACCTTAGGCATATCGGTGTGGTAAGTATTGAGCAATGTAAACAAATAAATCAATAAATATTGGGAAGTAATAAAACAATAATCGGTTTCAGCTTTACCAATGGAAAAGGGTTCAATTTGATTAAATTTGCTGTACATTATTTTTCGTATTTTAGAACAAAATCGAAGTAGGCGACGTTCTCGACGAGATAAACGGAAGTGTTATATCCTCGAGTACACGAGGAAAATTGCGTAGGATACTTAAAAAGTCGACCGGTCTCCCCATATCTCTACATATCATAAAAGTGAGCAATATTTCTATCAACGTTTTTAAGTTATTTCAAATCGAATGAATGGTAACAAAAATTCTCTTTCAGGCACGTTATCAAAATTCCCATGAATATTACGGACCGATAACGATTCTCTTCAGGACTTCCGGCCTCGAGGGTATGTACGATATGGCAAGATCACCAAAAACGATTTCACCCACGAGCGAACGATCGACGAAAATAATTCGTGAATCGAGCAAATTATTGAACTCGGGTTTCGCGATTAAATATTGCGGTCACGTATCAACGGGAAACGAGGGCGATGTTAAACAGATCGAGAAAGCTATATGGCGGCTCCTAAACTGCGGTGATTACAAGAAAATTCCCGTTAGATTCGAGTGTCTCGAAATTGGTATTCGCGTTACTCGCGAACACGACGAGAGTGTCATAATGCAACAGAGTTACATGGAGATATCATCGTGTGGACGCACCGCTAATATTCCGGATTATTTTGCGTTCATAGCAGGGTGAGTAATCTTCGAAAACTATAAGCACGAGTTTGCAAAGAAATGTTTAACGTCTCGACTGGTAGCGCCCTCGTGATAAACGGCATTTTCTGGAAGCTTTCTATTCACAATCGACATTTTCTATCATATTTGTATGATTTCAGGGAAACTAATTGCAACGTAGCGACAAAATTCGAAGCGTATATATTCCATCATCAGAAAGAAAACGAAGTGCAGACGATTTTGCAGAGTCTCGGCCAAGGATTTCAGAGAACTCATTTTGCTGTCTGAACAATGTCACTATGTGTCTTTTAGAACAAGAACAACCAAAGAATCTACGTATACGTATGAAACAGTGGCCTAAGTACATTCCAAATATCAATATCACAGAAGAAAATATTATATAAAACATCTGCGCATAAGAAATATTCTATGTATCTTTTTTTCTCTTTCAATAATAAACGTTTATTTTCAATATCGGCTACAACCAATAACAAATATTGGCTACACGCGCGTTACGTGTTTACCACTTCATAGTTTCTCCCCCAACATACCGATACCTCTTCCACTTTATCGAGCATCCAATTGATTAATTGGCTTCCTTTTTGTTTCTTCTAAAAACTTAATTCAATAAGCGAATATCGTAGATATACATGGTCGATCATTATTCTTTTTTTTTTCATCTTTCTTTTTTTTCCTTAATAAATACCGTAATGTACAAGATTGGCGATTCGACGTAACAAATTTACATTATCTTATATACACATATTTGTATAATATATGTATGTGCATATACGAATAATGTGAATAATAATTGTTTGTGTTTACGTTCGATATTACGCACGGTGTAAACTTTTAAATCGTTTCGATTGATCATTACGCACCAGTACCGAACAAATTATTCGGTGGCGAATGTATCGCATAAAACAACATTTCGATTTTCTCATTCTTTCAATCATAAAACCTTTCACGAATTTGTAATCCAAAAAATCTGCGATTATGTTCGCGTGTCTCGACAATTTTCTCTGGTTTCTCGTTGAATTCAACGGTACAGACGATTATCTCGCGTCTCGGTAATCCTAAAACTATTTTTGTAATGTCGTTATTATTCAGAACGCCCTACGAGTACGAAATTTTGTATTTTTTATTCTTCACCGTTTCTTCCCTCTCGTCTAAGTAACAATTGCCGTTTACGCGTCACGACTCTGTCTTTCCTTCTCATGGATTTCATGATTTTCACGTTTTGCGGGCTTGGAAAAATTCGGCGCTCCGGTTGTTTCACGGTCGAAGAAAACTGGACGCGACAGCATTTTCATTTTTATCGTTTCGATGAAATTTGTTTCACTCGATAATTCTTTATCGAAAGGGACTAAGTGCGAAGAATGGAAAATGGCGGGGGTCCCGACGGCCTCATCATCATTGGATAACTCGTATTCAATTGTTCCTCACCGGAATTCTGACCGCTCGGTGTATTTTGCGAATTGCTCGGACTCTTGCGGGTACCGTTGTGGCTCTGCAAGTGTTTCTTCAGATGATCCTTTCGATAAAAGGCTTTGCCGCACTCAGTGCATACTTGATTCTTGCTGCCCGAATGAATGATCATATGACGAGCTAAATGCTCGTTTCTCTTGAAGGCTTTGCAACACATCGAGCACTGATAGGGACGATCTTTATTGTGACCCTGTTTGTGACGATCGAGATGCTCTTTGCGCTTCAAACTCGCCCCACATATGTCGCATATGTGTGGACGCTGTCTGTGATCTTCAAGATGCTCTTGAAGCGTCTCACGATCTTCAAATCTGTAGGCGCACTCCGGACAGTTGTAAACCAGCATACCTTTTGTGCAATGAGAAACCATTGTTTAATGACAGAGATATCTCACTTTTTTTTTTTCAAAAACAAAACTTGATGCATATCGAAGGAGAATATATATAAAAAATGAGACTCACCATTGATATGCTGTGGTACGATATCGTATTCCATTTTAGGTCTGACTTCCTGGCAATTCTGCGACGAGGCATTGCTGTTCTCCTCGAACTTTGAGACATAAGGAAGCCCGAGAGTGCTCGAACAGCGTGCCAGATACTCGGAGGTGAGTCTAAAGTCGATCTGCAAAGGATCCGTCATAGTAGCGGCATCAACCTTCTGTATAGTCTGAGTTCCCAGAGACTGGCGTGCCTCCTTGTTGCCACAATTGTTCTCGTTTCTATTCTCGTCAGTCTGAGCATGATGAACGGCGTAAGGATAGCCAGGAGGTGGAGGATGATGCTGATGTACCTCGGGTGGGTACTTCACATTACGCGGGTCATAAGCCATCTTTGAGTTCGAATGCCTCACCGTTCTCTGTGCTGCATCTGTTCAACGTCACTTCATTTAACAGACCCTTTCTTCCAAAAAGCATTAAAAAAAAATTAGCAAACAAATACTCCAAGCTTCACACTCGTATAAAAAGCAAACAATCTTTTTTATTTCACAGTAAAAAAATATCTAATTTCAAGAAAAATAAAAAATCTTGAATTTTGTGGTTGGAATTAGCCAGAGAGGAAATCCGTGGGAAAAACGTGGGTAGGCAAAGAAAAAGAGAGAATTCATGTTTCGCAACGATACAAACGTTGTTGATAACATTTTTATTTCTCAATTTGCCGGAATGTGCGGACGATTTCGAGTGAAAAAAATCGGGTGTGACGTTTTCTCAGAATCTTCACGATGCCTTATTAGGCTTCGTGGGGGGAGGGAGACACTTGGTAATGCACGCATCTCGTTGCATCTGCAGACACTCTGCGTGACAGAGAGAATGGTTTTTATTGAGCAGGTCAGGACAGGTGTTTGGCTCTCGTTTTTTTCCGGAAACGAAATTATTGTCGTGATATTTCACGTAGAAACGATAAAGAAATAATAATTTTCGATGAGTATAATTCACTCAGCGATGAATTACGATGATTTTCCATACGCTCACCTTTTTTTTCTCTTCTTATTATTTCGTTTACTCGGTCGCGAATCCAGCGCACCGCTGGCCACTATTTGTTTGTATCAGTACCGGCCATCTTTGAAAATCAGCTGCTCTCCGCACCAGCCGCGTAGCAGCTTTGTACTAAACTACGCCGCGCTACTTATTCCCGCTAACTTACCACGCTCGTACGGTTCACCGAGAAATAAATTCGACAGATTCGCGCGTGCCACCGTTCTCTGTTCTCTCACCGTCGCCCTGGTAGTTACCATAACCTCTGCATTTTCCGTCGATACAATAGCAGCCGTCGTGTTTCTGTTCGATCACGTTATTTTGTACGATTTAAGATAAATTGTAACAACAACAATAATAACAACACTGTATAACGATGAAATATAAATTGTGAAGATTTTTCTGGTGAGTAACAGATGAACCAAGCCTACCATAATTGGAGCTGTCATAATGTCAAAAAATAATGTTCTAATGATCTAAAATAACTTTCTCAGAGATTTCGCCGGTAAAAATTGTGCAACGGTAGTGTAAATAAAATATGGCGGGAAACTGTCTCGACGGTTGTGGAGAGATAACGAGAGAAAGGAAAGGCGGATGGCGTCGTTCTGAAAAAGGTCAACGCGTGATTTTTAACGATGATCGACAGTTGCAATTAGTGTCAAAATGGTAGAATTAACGCAATCACGTACGATTATCGATAGATCATCACAATCCCGTGGCAAGCTCGACGAGACAGGATTTCCATGAGTTACAATCGTACGACGAGTTTGAACAAGATGGCGGTTATGAAAATTATTTTTACGATGACCAAACCGACGAAGAGTTATCGGAAGTCGATCCACCATTATGCACAAAGGATATTCATGGGATTTATCATGAACCCTCGACTTCTGTAAGTTTATTTCGCTCCGCAAGATTAACAAAATCTTATTTACATTTATCACTGCAATAATCTGCGATACTAAAATTAGTTGCTCGTGATTTATAGAGAGGTCCCTGTCCTCGAAAAAACGTTATAGCGAAACTCGCACCAACGGTCAGTACATCAGGAAATACATTCGTAAAATCCTTTACTAACTGTCGTTTCGCAAATAAAGAACGATGCCGTTGGTATCAGAGGAGTTATCGAGCAAGCAGCGATAGGCGAAATAACAACTGCTGCAGAATTCATTTTCTGCCTGTCTCCGCACGTTCGGGACCGTGGCGCCCTCTTTCGGGAAATTTTGGAACGAGAACTGAGCTACTTTCGCGATCTCGTCAACGACACTGTGGATCGCCGGGTATCGTGTTACCGACCAATACACTTTTGATAAATTATAATATTTTGTTGAAATTCTCAGGTACAAGACGAGGCGGACGTCATGATGCACACCCAAAACGACATAAGCGATAAATTTCGCTCGTTGACCGACGCAATGACGCAGAGAATGATAAGAATTCGTCAAAGACTGTACGAAATTTCACCAAAATTTAACTGGGTCGACGACGGTCGTGATAGAGCCAAGATAACAAAATTTATTATTAAACCGGTAAGATCTAAGAAATGCTTTTAGTAAGAATAATTTCGTTTGAATAAAGAACACTATGTTTCCATCTGTTCATTTAGGTTACTGTCGATAAGACGAAACGAAAAGAAACGAATGTATCAAACGGTGTCGATAAGTTGATACATCAAGTTTTCATGCGCGGCCAGTGGCTGAAAAAGGAACTAACTCGTCTTCAAGACGAGAACAACAATCTTCAATATTTCCTCGACCAATTTCGTTGCCTCGCTGCCGAGCGCAAGGAACAAGAGTCGCACGTGCCGAGAATATTGTCGATGGAGAAGGAACAATTGGAGCGAGAACTGAGCGCTTTAAGAAAGACCCACAAGAGAAATCTCGAAATAATCGACGCTCTCTACGTGGAACATCATCGTTGCATAAAACCGCAGAGCGACGTTTCTATCATCGATTAATAAAAAAAAAGGAAAAGTGCATTCTCGTACAGGGCACGCGTACAGGTTTAATTCTATTTTTTTCATGGTAACGTTATAATCTATATATTATTATTATTTATATTATATACAATTGTTTTATGATTATTATCAACATTATTATAATTATTAAATTTTTTATACACTGGACGACCATCCACAACCGTTTGGAAAAACTGTTCACGATGAAATCGAGGAGAAGACGAAGCTAGTATTGGTTATAATGAAGTTTGGTAAACAAAAAACAGAGAGACAAAACGGAAAAAGAGATTGAGGTTTCAGCGGATGGAAGAAAAAACGTATTTCCTCGTTGAATATTTCTCGTTGTACTTCTTTCGATAATCCGGAGCTCGGCTCGAGCTCGCCGAAGCGAATAATCGACGATATACTTTAACGTATGGAAGAAGGGATAAGACAATTTTTCAACGGCGTAAAAATTTCTTCAGCAAGCCCTCGTTGCGCCAATCTCGCTGCCATGATGACTCGATGCCTTCGATTTTCTATCGGGATCCATCGCAATCGAGATGAATTCCTCGGAGATTCTCTTGTCGAGACCGGTGTACGTTTGAGCGAGATCCACCTGATCCTCGCCTATCGATGCCATCCTCTTCGTCGACGAGTCCACGCTCTTCGGTTCCGTATTGTTGCTATGGCGTCTGCTTCTCTCCTCCTCGGGATCTGAATGCACGTAACGCTTGCTGTGATGCCTCGTACGTACCTGTTTATTTTGTTGAAAAAAAAAACATTGTTTCGTTTAAAGAAAATGTTACTTTTTAAGTTCAATTATTATTATTAAATTAACGAAATCAATATGGATACAACTTAATATTTATCAAAAAGACATTTGATTAAAAAAAATTACCATTTTTATTGGAACGAACGAAGATTAATATAAAAATATTAATTTTCAGATGGATGAAAGCAAATTTTAGCATATCTATATAAAAAGAACTTGCCATTTGCGACGGTGGTCTGCTGGCGTGAATTATGTGAGGCATAACAGGGACAGGTCCGTAGCCGGGTCCTGGCATTGGCATAGCTCCAGCAGGAACGAAACCAGCCGGATATTTAGCATGTGCGGCGGTAGGTATTCCATAAGGTGCCTTAACGAAACGATGAATAACGAAAGATTGATAAAAACAAAACAAAAATAATATAAAAGTAAATGACATAATAAAACTAAAATGGATCGAGAAGAAGAAACGTGCGAGAAAAATAAAAGATCAGTTAAGTCGTAAGAAGAAAAAAAAAGTAAGTAACATTAGTCACGGAGTCGAATCGACGATCGTAAGCTGATAATTATAATACGTCTCGATGAAAGAATCCCTTTCTCTCGTCGCGCCACTTTCCGAGCACGATGACTGTTCAAAAATCCCCCTCGAGCGGCGCGTTGTCTATGAACTAAACCGGTAGAGTGCGCGAGCTTCGCGTCTACGCCGTGGAGCGTGCCCAAAGCCACGAATGTTTTGTCCCGAGTATGGAGCCAACTATGTAAAGTTAGTCCCTCGATTTTGACTTTTGAATCTTTTTTCAATTTATAACGATTGTTCATCGTTTATTTGTGATTGTTTGATTATTTAAAACATTTGATCATATTTTTTATCAAACGCCTTAAGTTAGCCGCAAATTTTTGAAATTTTGTCTAATTTGATTTTTTTAAACGCCAATGGATTCGGAATCGTTTGTTGAAAACTAATATAATTCGAACGTTTGTTTGATCGTTGTTTTTTCCAAAAAATCAATAAATAAAATATTGGTTCGTCGTAGCTTTCACACTAGATTTTGACTTGACCAGCCTTAACCGTTTGAGTCTCAAGCAGCGCGATCGCGCTAACCGGTATAGACTGTGGGACTCAAACGGTTAATATGTGTCGCGTGCAAGTAACAATATAACCTACAATTCATGTTGCGACACGGGATTACTTGATCCAGTTTCTTCGAATCTTGTAAACTTGATCATGCGCGCACTACATGCACGCGACACATTAAGTCTGATCAAGCCAGAATCTGGTGTGAAAGCTATGACGAATCAATATTATAAATTATTATAAATTAATAAATTAATCGTTATTATAAATTGAAAAAAGATGCAGAAATCAAAATCGAGGGGATAACTTTACATAGCTTATGGAGCCTGTATGAGGAGACCGAACTCTATAATGCCAAGGTGGTCACACTCTTCTGCCATGTAGTAGTTCGGATAGCCGCCGACAGCGTCGCTGACGGCGGCTATCCGAACTGACACAACCAAATCAACGCAAACAAAAATTGTGTACATGAGCTCTGGTCCATGTAAACACGACCAACACACACTCAAAAAAAGCGTATCTCTGCGGACAGCGCTTCCAGTGGTCAGAAGTGAAACTAGTTGAGAACGGAAAAAGGTGACCATCTTTTTTGACGGCAACGAATTATTTTCGGTCTCTTTATGCAGACTCCATAGCTCCGAGTATAGAGACTGTATAAGACCAAACCATGGACGTATAAATATATGGACGAAGCCTAAAGTGCCTTTATGGATGCGGGGGTTGAAGCCACAGTTGTGAAGAGAAAACACGTGGCAGCCATCTTGGTTCATCAGTTTTTTACCTATATATATATAATAGATATATGTTAAGATGCGTCTATTTTCACGGCACGCGGCGTTGGTGTAACAAAACTGTTCCGTGGTCGAAGATACTTCGCGCTCGATTTGTCATAACCGTCACAACCTTTCGTAATGAAATTGTTAATAATCGACCCACATGTAAAAAATTGGTGTTATTTAAAGGACAATAATAAACGATCATGAACGGCCACAATGATAACTTTTTATATACATAAAAATAAATTGCATATATATTTCCAAAAGGGCATTCTACTGTTTTTACCTCGAAATTATTTCCCGGCTACGAAATGTAACTAGTGCTTCGCCGGGCTACTCTCGGTATACCTCTCTCGTCGCACCCCCGTGATCTATCCCCACTAGCTTACTACTTTGGCATCGCACCGTGAAAATAGATGTCCCCGCCGCCATCTTGGTTCATCATATCCGTTGCAGCAGGTTTTCATTCCCCTCACCCTTGTGGCTTCACCCCCGCG
>JAPYZU010006302.1:0-11379 GCA_030523005.1 Tryphoninae sp. B BG-2022a | reverse complement strand
TTGAATAAAATTCTTTAAAATCTGATAATTATGTTCACGGTCAGCCTCGATTCTAGGTCGCAACGACTACTAAACCAATATGATAAATTAAAGAAGAAATCTTGTTTTCGTTCACCCATATTCATTAATTTTGAAATTAGCAAATTGTTGGAGAGAAAATTGATATATATTTATTATCGATCCATTCAATTATGCCCGATTTGAATAAAATTCATTAAAATTCGATAATTATTTTCACGGTCAGTCTCGATTCTAGGTCGCAACGACCACTAAAATAATATGATAAACTAATGAAGAAAATTTGTTTTCGTTCTCCCATTTTCATTAATTTTGAAATTATCAAATCGTTTCACAAAAAATCGATATATATTTATTCGTGATCGAATAATTTTCCACTAAATTGCAATCGATCCATTCGATCACACCCAATTTGAATAAAATTCATTAAAATTTGATAATTATGTTCACGGATAATTTTCATTCGACAGGTGTGTATAAAATCGAAACCGTTATCGAGTAGACCGGGATTAATTTTACCGAGATTGTAGGAGAGATTTTCTTGTTCAAGGTTTTCTTAATAGAGCCCGAGCTTTTCACCTTCCCATTTTGACCGTCGTACGTAACGTTGGAAGGTTCGGACGAGTATAGGTCCACTAATAATGGAACGTCCGATGTTACGCTCATACGTGTGTTACGTATCCCAACGGCCGGTAGAAAGTGAGAACGAGAGGGAACGAATAGCGTCGTGAGTTGGTCGTTCACTCTCTCCTTTTCTCTCCCATTCTCTAGCTACATACACCCACACCCACCCACACACACACACAAACACATATACACACATAAACGTGTGTGCTTGCGCGAGTCGCGCGCACGAATAGCCATAGCATCCGGATATTTGGTTAAATATTAACGACGTCGTTAAAACAACGCATTTGCGGTTCGTTAAAGCCCCGAGGGGTGCGTAACGGGGCGCCCGTTAAGGCGTCTGTGGTACAAGCAATTCGGACGAAGCACACTTCTCTCTCTCTCTCTCTCTCTCTCTCAGTCTGCCTCTTTCTCTTTCTCCCTCTCTCTCTTTCTATACGTACTCGCTACTGTACGTTCTACTACGTGCCGGACTGTACGCCACACGTATCTCAATGTATATATACCACCATTGTATATACCTTCACCACCGCCGTAACGTTCAACGAGAGACGGATAGCCCTCGGAAAATCAGCTTGAAACACGAGAGCGTGCGGTGTACAAAATGCTCCATTTTCTCTCTCCCTCCGTTTTCACCCATGCTCGTGAAAAAAAGGCTTCGTATCTATATCACTACTGGATGTACTCCAATCAAAAGTCAAAATGTTGCTAATTTGTTTTTCTTTTGTTTCAATGAAACATGGAGAACTTGGTTTCATTTGTTCTTGCTGGTGATATCGATTTGAGAAAAGATCAAATTAAAGTTTCAAAATCCTCTCGTAGTATACTAGTTTCCTGTCTCTGAAATCTCCCTTGAAAAGATTCGACCTAATCGTTCCAAGCTTTTTCGAAGTTTTGAGGGGAAAAGGGAGAGCGAGCGAGAGAGCGAGAGAGGGAGAGAGAGAGAGGGGGGGGGAGAAGGAGGAAGAGAAGTAAAGAAGAGAACAAATTCGAAAAGTCTCTGCAGCACAGGAAGATTTGCATCTCTCGGTTCACGAGTAAGAATCCCTCTCGAGGATGATCATAAATCCATCACGAGCGTGTGCAGTCTTACTTCGCTGACCCAATGTCCGCGCTCCTATACAAGGGTAGCGGGCGATAAAAACTCTTGGCTGCGGATATGTAAATGCCCACTCGACGTATATCAAACGTAGATTTCTCGATTCGGCAAATGCATCGCTGCAACAATTCTCTAGTTTCGAAAGGGGACAAGAGGGTGAATGAATTTAGGGGTAGCAACCCCATCTCGGGGTAAGCCGTAAACGAAAAAAAAACCTCGCGGCTTTATACGAGAGTCCATTTCCATTGCCCGCACTCTTTTCGTTTATCCGGTACGACGTATGTAATACGTTCCATTATCGCAATGCGAATGTAGAGGACGTTTTGTGTAAATTGCACCCCAAGAAAAATTCATAAATTCTATGATACAAACAAATTTTCCCTCCATGTCATCTACTTCGAAAAATTGTTCAATAATTCTCAAAATATCGATGAATTTTCGATATTGTACAAACAAAATTTGACATTTTGCTGATTTAATTTACATTAGAGAAACCAACGAAGATAAAATAGGTAATGGAATACACCATAGGTCGAGTTGGCATGAAATATCTTGTATATATGGACATATATAGTGACTGACCGATAAAACTTTGGTGAAGGTGATATTTTACGGGAGTGTCCAGTTCATCCTCACCCCAAGACTTTTGTGTATATATATATATATATATATATATATAAGTCGTTTCGTGAACAGTTGCCATCGGTGTTCCTATGGTACTACGCTCTAAGGCAATTCCCCTACCCCGTAAACCGACCGAGAGAACAACTGACGAGAAACGCCTTGCCTTGTTCTCCTTGCTCGTCGGATTGTGTATATATACAGTCCTTAGGGTTTGTGAGTAAGTAAGTGGGTGGACTAGTTAGGATGGTGTGCTAGGGACAACGAGCATAAATTCTCGGTGGGACGGTGAGACGAGGGATGACCCCGCTGCACGCGAAGTCCCACGATCCTTTTCATCCCTCCACCCCTTTCATTCACTGTCCCTCTTCCTCTCTCTCTCTCTCATTCTCAGTGGCATCTCTCCAACGTTCACCACCCCTCACGTTTCTCGATCTCTTCCTTGTTCCGGAAGTACATCGGACACTCTTTTCTTTCCATTCTTACCAAGGATGTATACAGCTGCATCTTTTGTCGATTTGTTCTCAAGGGCGTTCTAGCAACTCGGAATTCCTAGTGAATTATGCGATAAAAATAAGTCTCGAATTGTCTATTGTTCTAGGCAAAAAAAAACATTGCAAATTCATTTTTTTTCAACAGCGTTACGCCCGAAATAAAAATGATTTTTCGACGATTTAGTAGCCAACGTTCTCGGCAACTTTTTCTCGGTACGTCTTTATCTCGTACGCTCGTTTGACGCGCGGAGATAGAATAAAAGCAAACTTTCCAAAGCCCACATTCAAAACCATTGGCCCGCCCTTTGCGTCAGCGGTGGCGATCAAAGGACCCTGGGCCAATTCGAGAAAGCTTTGGCCAGGGCTTACTCCACTCACGAGCGAGTTCTGCGCCCGCGGAGCAAAGGTTTTCCATATAATGTGTTTGCTTTATACCCGAGCTCTGCTATACCTTCTATCGGCCGAATATATCGATATATATATATATATATATATATATATATATATATATATGCAAGTACGTATTTGGGATTCCGCATATACCGTTTTCCCTGTAAATACGCGAAATCTGACCGACGCCGAACGCGTACTAGAGCTATTTTATTCCTCCATCACTTAAACTTTTACTCATCAAGGATTTTCGTGGCTCTCAAGATTTTTCCAACATCTGATGCGGGTATGTGTGTGGGTTAAGAGTGGCTAAGGGATTCGTTCATTCGAAACGAAGTCTCTTCTGACGTCGAAATGGAAGCATGAACGTAAATTCGTCCTTTTCATTGAAATACGAAAATCGAGCATGTTCTTATGGGAGATAAAAGATTGTTTATGTTGAAATAAGAAAGAAATTGAATAGTCTTAAATATAAATATAAAATGGAGTAAAAAAGAAAAAAAAGCATCTAAATTAAGAATCTTGTGTAATTTATTGTTACTGTTTTTTTTTCTTCTTAATCGTCATTTTTGCGTCGACGAAAATTGCTAAATCTCGCTAGTTCGGCATTTCGATGTAGTCGAAAGAATTTTCGGAGGCGGAGTGGAGATACGCGTTATAGAACGCGCGGTGGGATTCGTTTATCCGGAATATCGTAATTCCGTCACGTCTACTCGTCGCGGAACGTTGGACAGGCCTGAGAGAGAACGCCCGGGCGCCCGGGACGTTTCCTCGAGCTATTTGTCTCGAAGTCGTTACTTCTTGCCGAGATAACTTCGGACCGACCGAGAGAGAATCCGACTCGGGAAATTCGTCGAGAAGACGTCCGAGAGATCTGATGTGCCGGGGGTCTCTGCATTTCTGTATGTGTCTGTTTGTGTGCAAGTGAGTATTGTACGGCACGCGCGAATCTCTCACGGAGGAACGAGAAGGATACGGACGCGCGGACGTTAGTGCCACGTGGAAGATGCGACAGAGGGTGTTGAAAACGTCATGTGTGTGTGTGTGTGTGTGTGTGTGTGTGTGTGTATCTACTCTACCGTGTACGTGTGTGTACATCAGTACAGTTTGTATACCTTGCTTTCCACCAACATATCCAGAATTCCAAGACGTATAGCAGCGAATCGCCATTGCAATTTTTAATAAAATGGTTTCAAGATTAATTCCTTATTTCACAAATTTTATTACCTTAGGTACGAGTAGAAGATTTTAACTTTGTTTATACAAAATTAAATAATTTTTAAATAAATTTTAAATTGTTTTAAGAATAATAAATATTTTTTGATAAAAATGTTCAGAAAAGTTTGTTCGTTTCTTTTTAACGATAGCGTCGTTGGATGAGAGAAATGAAATAAAAAGGAAGGTAAACGTTGGAAGAACGTAGAATTTTGTTCGTCTCGCGTGTCCCGGACGATTGGCGCGTTAAAATCATCCCCGTCCCATCCCCGGGAAAAAGAAAGGAGACGTGCAAAAGTACGCGACGGTAGTATCCGTTACGACTACCCACTGGGTAGACCGTGAGGAGTGTTGATCGATGGCCACCCGTCAGTTGGCACCACTTTTAATTAAACCGCCCTCAAGATTAACTCTCCCCGCTACGTTGAGGGTGGGCTTTTTGGCTCGAGCGCGCGGTAAAACGTTTTCGCGACCAGACGCTTCGCCCCAAAACCCTACCCCCACTTTCCTGCCCTCCTTGTTCCCATGTAATTGTTTTAAATCTCGCTCCGCCCCGACGAAAAAGCCCCCTTCCCCTCGAGACGGCACTTTAGACGCGTGCTGTTCCCGCGAGTTAAGCGCCCGCGAGAGAAAAAAAGACCGCAGGACGCGAGGTCTCGCGGCCGGGTGACAGATTTCCCGCCGACCTCGACTGACGTTTATAAGATCCTTTTCGCGTGCTTCGCAAGGGTTGCCAACGAGACCTGTCTATCCATTCGTCCTCCTTCCACCCCTAACCTCCTTTTACATCTCGCGAATTCGTCTTTTCAGCTTCGTTGTCTCGACGAATTTATCGTTCCTTCCGAGACATGGAAATGTCTACCGGAGACGATTTTTTTTCTTAAGAATTCATTCGGTGCGTAAATTATAGGAAAACATAATTTTTGTCTATAAATATTATTTATTAAATTTGTTCCTAAAGTTTTTTCGTCGACTGACAAAAAGGTGTGTTTATTCACTGAAATATTCTATATCAGTGAATTATCTGATCTCCAAACATTATGGCGTTGATTCTAGAATATTCCTGGGTGAAAATTGGGGATGTACGTCGGAAAGGGGATATGTGGTAATTATTCGCGAGATGTATAGCACAATTTCACAGCGCCAAGTTGTATCAGTCGACTTCGCATGGCCATGGGCACTAACTGCCTTTCGTCGTGTATCATTCAGCCAACATCATAACTGCCCGATCCGCAGCTGGCCCAGCGTATCCGTACCCGAACTTGTAAGTAAAGTCCACCGACGGAGTTTACAATTCTCATCCGCTGCAGCCTCGAGCATCGACCCTCTCGAATACACTCGCGAATTATAATATATATATATATCACAATAATACTGAAATTTCAACAAATATCGAAAAATGTCATGTATTTTTTTGGGAAAATAAAAAAATCGCTAAAGTTCGATCTTTACGTAATCAATTTTTAATTTCTCCTCCATATATATAGATATATATCGATCGAACTTTGGCAAATCTTTGATTTTCCCAAACAAAATAGATAACACTTTTCCATATTCGTTAAAATTTCAATATTATTGTGCAATATATATATTCTACAATAATACTAAAACTGAATCTCATAATAATATTGAAATTTCACCGAATATCGAAAAATGTTATCTGTTTTTCTTTTTTTTAGGAAAATCGAAAATTCGCCAGAGTTCAATCTTAACGTAATTAATTTTTAATTTATCCTCCATGGCGTATTTTCGAAAATCTAAAGCTTCGAGGAAGTTTTATCGAAGATGGGAAGCAAAAATAAAGTACTGACGAGACGTTCGATTTAAATTCCATATTTACGGATATTCGGGCTGTTGTTCGTGTTATTACAGATGCGCCAAGCGATTATCCGCAGTCACCTAAGAAAGATCAAAGAAGCGTAACAAAGAGATAGCTCGAAAGCAACACGAGCATTTGCTTTTCTTTTTATTATTTTTCAGTCTGGTTGTCTCGTTGCTGGTATTAGACCAACGGTGTTTATCGCGGGTATAGGTACGAGTCTAAAGACATTGCCCAGATGGCCGATCGCCGGCGGTTTCTTCACTCGGCTATTTTCGGCCGAGTACTCTATTAGTCTTCCGATAGTTATACGTGACTACCTGTTCTCTTACTCGATTCCATCTACATTCGTCCATTTGACGTTTCATGAAAACAAAAAGAAAATCAAAAATATTTCAGACATTAATCCAGCTAGAAAACAAACAAAAAATTAAATATTCCCTTACACTTCGCCATGATTTTGTGTCGAATGTTATTCAAATATTCGCCGAAACGAGCCTCGTGAAATCAAGTTTACTTCACGAGCCGAACTTTCTTCAATCTCACATCCTCGTCCCTCTCCTCCTCGACTCCATAAAATATCATTTTTCTCGTCGAATTACGTAGTGAATGAGAAAAATGAAGAGAATATTTATCAACCATTTTGCGTTGTCATCTCCGTCTCATCCGAACTGTCAACGCCGCTTTGCATTATGAATGCGAGCCAATTTAAAATTCATTACTGCCAGCAGCCCGAGAGCTATTTCTTCAACCCCCTTCGCCCACCCTCTGGCCCTCTCGCAACCCCCACGCATTCTCGTTTTCTCTCGCCACCGGCCGTGTCGCTTTATCCCCCGTCTGTCACTCAGTTTCAACAACGCTACACACAGAAGGCTCTCTCACTCGCTCTTTCTCACTCCGGCGCGTGTTCGATACAACGCGAGTGGGGATAATTGTTCGTCACTGGAAACATCGAGACGAAAACTTCCGTGCTGAGGAAGAATTTCTCGTCTCGGTCTCGCGCGAAGGGGCCTCTGCGCACGAGGCAGCCAATCTTCGGGGCTGTACCGGTGGCGCCCTCTCCCGCTTACCAACCTCTCTCTTGCTACCCGCGTACGTCCTTCTGTTTATTTAAATAATGTACGCGAGGGGGTTTAAGCCCTGGAAATGGATGACTACAAAGCTTCCAAATCCGAGAGAAGAGACTTCAGGAAACGCTCACCCTCACGCGTGTGTGCGCGCACGCGCGTGTGTTTGTTTGTGTGCGCGAGCGTGGGTGCGCCACCCCGTGACAACGAGAAACACGCTCCACCTGCTCGCCACGCGCGTGTCACTTTCCCTCTGTATGTGTGCGTCTACGGAGCAATATGCATTGAGAGCTTGCTCCATTAGCTCTCTCAACGATTCTTCTTCTTCTTACTTTTCGACTTATCTTCGAGTTTCTCACGTTACTGAAACTCACTTTTTCTCCGGTTTCACTGACTGACTTTTGCCCCTTACCGCGAATGTTTCAAAGATTTTCGGAAAAGTAGCCCGGGTGGCTCGGATTTCCGTTTTTTCAAGTAATGAACGAACCGTGATGGCTCCCAGATCGCTTGCTTTCCGTAGATAGAACTTTTCTATTTTTAGGCAAGCTAATAGTTTTCTATATACTTCAATTCCAATTTCCCCCCGACAAATTAACGAATCGCAACATAATTTATTCATTTTTGCCTTAAGAAAACTGCCAATTGGAAAACATTTTCTTGTTTTCGGGGTAAGAATTTCGAGATTACGAATAAATCAAGGGTCTCGTTTGCGAGGACAGAAAACAAGCCGAGATACGATCTTGCGGAAAACAAGACGGTGAGAACGCGTGGAGAAGATTCGCGGGGTCGAGAGGCTCCGCACGCGCGATCAATCGCGCGTCTCGCGCCGCTTTGGCGGGGCGTGCAGACCTCTTCTTTATAAATGAGAAGAATGAAGGGGGTGTAAGAGGGAAATGCGCTAGAGAGCGAGAGAGACAAAGACTGGAGGGTGTGTAAGTGATAAGAGAGAGACAGACAGCTGGAGCGAGAAGCTCCAAGGCAGTTCAGATATTCACCGGTTGATTACCACGTGCCCCGAAGTCTCTTCGTACTAACCTACCTATACACTCGCGCACGCACACAAACATAAATACATAAACACTGCAGTAGTACAAGGGTGAGAAGAGAGGATGACGCGTGCAACCCCTGCCCCTTTATCTCATAGCAACTCTCGCGCTTGGCCTTTCACCCCCCGCCTCCTCAAGGGAATCCCCGCGAGGACGCTAACTCGACAACTGACAAATTAGTCCGGCGTACCGACGACACTTGCAAAATGGGGCGACAAGGAGAAGGTCTTCTCGACGAGACTATCCTATCCTCCACCAAACAATGTTTTGGTTTAGGCAGAACCGCTCCCCAAGAGATATCGAACGTTGAAGCCGTTATTTCTACCGAACGATGAAACGAGGGTCTCTCCAATTGGAACCGAAGTAGGCCGTACCGGACTTTGCCTCGCTAACACGCGGTCTCGAGGTCTCAGCTGGATCTCGTCATGGCCAAAAACCTCGTTCGTCTTCCTGGTAAAACGAAATTTGCATCTCTATTTTTCACGCTGGTGTCTGTGATTGTAGCGCTAAGAAAAAAGGCAAGCTAGGGCTAAAAACGGATGGAAACTTCTTGAGATTTAAGGATGAAATTGGGCTTCCGATTCTCTCTTTCTATTTTTATTTTTTGTTTTCTTTCATTTCCCTCTCAAGATCTGATCTTCGATAGTCGCTTCGACGTTCTGTTCCCAGAGTGTCTGCTGATCGCTATATTCCCAGGAGATTTTCCTGATAACCGATTCCAGGTCTGGCCAATGCTACTATCACTCGACTACGTACACGGACACTGTAAAATTCTTCGATCGGAACGAGGGAAGTCGCACGAGGATATCTATCCTGAGTGGATTGAAAATGAAAAAGAAAGAGGTCGTAGGCCGAATAAATGACGTTACGGTGGTCGTGCAAGTGGAACGAGAAGGTCTATCGCCCCGACGACTCTCACTCACGCACACACGTGAAATAGCGACGAGGTCAATACTTTTTCATCCCTACGTCTTTAATATATATACTTGTACATAGACCATATATATCCTCTATGTATAAGTATAGATATATCGTCATTTCACCTCGAACAACCACCACACCACCCGGGCCGATTGTTATTCCCGGCGCGTACGAGCCCTCGGTGTCGCTTTCACTAGAGTCGGTTACTGATAAACGAGTGGTTTCACCCACCTCCAACCCTCGTCAGATAACCTCACTCCCCCTTCTCGCGAATGTTAAACTCACCACGGATTTGCAACCAACCTTCCTCCCGCTCTCGCCATTTGGAATCGAACTCTTTTACGAATTCTCTCTTTCTGATATTTTTTTCTCCGTTCTTTCGAACAACTCGTTTTTTGCATCAACTTGCGTCTAACGTCCTCCAAGCGACTAAATGTTGTTTCGGACTATACGAAGCGGATCGTCTCGTAACGATAATGGCACTTTACACATATGTTCAGATTGCACCGGCACGCAAAACATTTGCCACAGAGCATCTGGCCGGAATCGTTCCGCTGCGTTTCCGAAACGTGCAGGTCGTTGCCGTCTAGTATGGACATCTCCACTACGCGACGGTCCGTGCCGTACAGTCTAAAGCAACTTTAAACCAGACGAGATTTTCGTATCTCGGACGTGGAGACATCGCGTTAATAATGAATTTAAAAATGCCCGTACGATTAGTAGGTCGCTAATCGGGCAGTAGAGAAGGAATTTTTTATTCTGTATTTTATCAACTTTTCCATCAGCCGTAAATTCTTGTATCCGCCTTCGAGTACCAAATCTTCAAATATACATAGATATATATATGTGTGTATATGTATATATATATATATATATTTGGGAGAGAAACGTGTTAGGGGCAAAGGTAGAACGTCACGTTTCCCGTTTCTGGTGTGTTCTCGTCGGCCTCGCGGGAACGATGTCTCAAAGCGACCACGAGGGAGTCCGCACTGCCGACGGAGAGTCAGCCACGCATCTGCAACCGCGTTCTCATCCACCGAACCACGTTCGCTCTTTTTTCTCTCCTTTTCCGTTTCTTTTCTTCTCTACGGTTTCTATCACGTTGCCGTAGCGATGCACGCTTTTCTTCGTGCCCGAAAGAGGAAAAAAGAAAACTATCGGCCATGCGTCAAATGTGGCCTTTTTCCCGTGGGTCGACAAAATATGTGCCTCGCCTTAAGGTTACCTCGCGCACCTATATAAGCAACGCCGAGATAAGGACAAGTGGCAGAGAACAACGTGAAAGGCAACACGAATTCCGCAAGGCACGATAAGTTTGTCGTGGCCAATTTATACAATTGGCATGGCATGTTGCGCACACCGCCATCTACCCTAGCGCTATTTGACACTGGGGAGCTACGAATTTATTGCTTAATGCTCTCCTACGGATGGGACGTTTTTACCTTCGGATCGAACCGCGACGATAAATTGTCACCCGTGAATTTCTCGATTAACATTTCTTTTTTTTACAATTGAACGTGAGTTAATTACAAACATGGAAAATTAACGATACGATTGATTAATTCGCTTGAACAAATCGTAATCAATTTAATTAATCGATGATCGATCGCCCATCGTAGGAACATCGATTCGAACTAATGTCGTCTTGTTTATGTGACGAATAATCTGTCCAAGCACATAAACATTTATCCTCGGTAAATGGGTGAACCGAGTCGATTGGTATTCCACGCGAGAGTGGCACGTTCCATACGAGAATATCTGCGTTCGTGGGTATAGCCATCCACCCCGACATCGAGGACATGTGTCACACGACCCTCTGAAACGATTGCCCATCTCCAGTCCTGTGGGGGGACTCTTTCTCTCTCGCCTCTGTGTTCGAGGGCGTGGAATAGCTGTTTAAAATTGCATCGTCGACCCACCCGTTAGGGACACGTGCGTTTTTTAATGTCCCACCGAATCCATCCGATAACGTACTTTAAACTTTTATCAACGGTTATCACGATTACGTGGAACGAATGACCATTGACCATTATCGGTCGTTACTGAATTTTTATCGAGGACG
>JAPYZU010006300.1:0-14694 GCA_030523005.1 Tryphoninae sp. B BG-2022a | reverse complement strand
GCCAGTCAAATTAAACTTTCAATATCATACTAGTAACGCCATCTCTGTGTATCGTGGTGTATTATTTCCTTAGTATGGTATGTAACAGTGAAGATACAAAATGAGTTAAAAGAGAATAAATATGATCTGTTTGAATTTGTAGGACCTTTTATAGTTTGTTACAGAAATGTTACAAGGGGCTACAAGGGGTTAAGTTTAACAAGCGGCTTTGGAAACTAGAACTGTTGACCTATAAATCGTCAATTTTAGATTTTCGTTTAATTGCGTTTAAGTAGGTGAACATCGTGCCTAAACATGGCCAAAAACGCCCGAGCGCGCGAAAGTGTGGTCGAGTAGTGGGAGTAGACCGGCAGACGCGGGGAAGCCGGCATATATAGTAATAGAAGTGCGCTCGGCCCAAGTTTCGTATCTATTTATTTCATTATCTCAAGAACCAGTGGGACTATTTTAACATATTTTTTTTAATTTGGGGTAACTCGATCACCGGATTCTGATTCTTTATTCAGATTTCATGAAAAATGAACGAACAACTTTTTTTAGATGTTTTAACCTACACGTCCTCACATTAATATAATATAATGCAATTATAATTTTTTAATATTCAATGTTGCACTTCGTACATTAAACAATTAAGAATATTACTGAATATTATTCGAATATTATTCAAATATTTGAATATTAGTATTATTATTATTATTTGAATATTATTCGAATATTATATAAACTTCTCGCTATGATGTTAATATTCTTCTAGAAGTTTGATTCTAATTCCAAAAATAAACTGTTCCTCTTTGAAATCCCCTCCATCGTTTAACATTTAAGAGTGAAAACTAGTACTAGTATCTGTAAATCCACGTATAACGATGCTCCAAACGTGTTTAAAATTTTCGTGTTTGTGTTTTTTAATTTATTTTTGCAGTACAGTAACTTTGGAATCATACCGAATGTGTGCATCGAGCTTACAGTGGAATATGATTTTCTCTCCCTATTTAAATATTCATTGTTTTTTATTTCCTTTCACGTTGACAGTTTCATTTTTCAGTAATATTGTGATGTTCGTCATGCTCCTTGTCTCTCACTACTGCAATAATACATATTATATCTGCCTGTGTTATAGGTCAGTCATTTCAAACATATTCCTTTAATATATAAGCATAATATTCAGCCAGTTTGACTGTGCGTTGCATTGATTTTTACCTTGTTATACTCTAATTAATGATTGATGTCTCTCTTCAACAATGCTTTAATCCTCGGCCGTAGCCTTCTCAGCCCGAAGTCGAGTGATTTATCCACGGATGCTTCAAACTCTCTGTGATCGGTGATGAGAGAGTTATGCACCATAGAGAGAGAAAGAGATCGCTTTGTGTTATAGACAAAGTTTTGTCTGCATTTATTCCAGATTCCTAGTAAATTTGCTTTCTGTCATGCTGCGATCGATTTTTCCTTCACTGTGGCATTAAACACCGCGGATATTTGTGTAGCCATGGATGGCTCACGCTTTAAATATTGAATGTAACTGGAATTGGGGAATTAATTAGTTACGTTCCATCACAATGACATTTAACGTAACGAAAATCAATACCTGCAAACTTGGGTCTTCATAACAAAAATAAATTGTTGAACTACAATTTCCCAAACTTGATATGTCGTAATATGATTGATTATGTCACGGTTTTTCATCGATTTGCCTTTTTTATTTTATTATCTAATTTTCAAAGATTTTCAAAGATCCTTCATATCCACCAAAAACGAACATATGGAAGTATGTAAGTTAGTACGCACTAACAAAAAGTTATTTTAGTTTAGTGCGGTGGACAAAAACGAATGAAAATTAATTTCATACTAGCACTATTATGGCTATTTGAATTTAGAACATTTGGATGTGTTCCCGTTGGCGATGTAAACAAATATAAAATGATTTATGCCATTGTCATGGTATTTTATGGCATTTTGTGGAAACTATATTCATGTGTATAAACACAGAGATTTCGGATAACACAGTTGAACGGTCGAAAATGGCAAATAAATATACGGCATGCCCCACTATATGTTTTCGCGATGAGAAATGAATAGCGAGCGCGCTAATATGGCGACAGTGCCAGCGCGCTTGATGGATCAGATATGTCTCCCACAGGCATTGGGCAAACACTGGCAATGGATTTCGCAGCTCTCTTGTGAAGTATGCTAGGGGTATGGAACGACAATGAGAAAAGTTTCAATTAACGCTATGCTAGCAAAAGTGAGAAAGTAAATAGATAGAAGCATATCTTCACACCGAGTTATAGGTATACGAGAATATATATATGGAGATGGCGATGGAGTTATAGAGAGTTTCGAGCTGAGTCAAACTTTTTTTTAGTTTATTCGTTTTATGAACTTACGATAGAAATTGGCCGAGTCATCGAAAGTTCAAAATTGGTCACTTTTTTCGGTTCGCGGTTGATTCTCAGAGTTGTTCTGATAACTCGGGGGTGACCTTAACGTGTTCATAATCCCTGCTTATTCCGTCTTAAAAATATATGCCGAATGAGGAATGATGTAACACTGAGGAAATGGTACCAGAAACAGTGTCGTTTCATTAAAAACAAGCAGAGAAGAGAGAAGGCTCGATTATTAATCTGAACGTTAAGAAAATCCTATTATCCAGTACGCATATGAGATTGAGAACTGTGCAGTATCGCTAACAAGAGGGATTGAAACTTTTATTCTGGAGAAAAACTGTAATAACGATTTTCCATTTTTTGTAGATCTCTCTTTTACTCAACATCCTGGTGTATAATGACGATTTTTAACGACCTCGCATAATCACTACAGGTAGCGATGCGAATGTAGACCATAGTTACACTGCTATCAAAGTTTAGAACTGGCGGTGTATCGTTTCATGTACTTTTCCTTTTTACCATGTGCCCTTTCGAGTTTTCATACTACGAAATTGAGTTCTCATCTATTTGTATCCTTCATACGTATTCTTCCTTCCACCATAAATTACCAATCTAAGCGGCATTCATTTTTGAATTCGTCTGTCATTCGTATATTATTTTGTCATAATAAATAGAGAACTTTGACTGGAAGTTTAAGTCCTGAAATAAGTGTGGATAGACAACAAAATGAAAGTCGCTTCATTATCTTTAGAAGAATCTGAAAAATAAATATTCTATCATTTTTTTTAACATTGTTCTTCATGACACGATGAGGTAGATTGGACCCTTAAAATCCCTAAATTCCAAAAAAGTTGTTCGTTACCTGTTTGCGTTTAGTAAAATCGTTTTGATCGGGAGCTTCGAACTGCGATCCCACACAACCATTCAATCTAGGTTATAAACACATATGTGCGATAGATGCTTGCAAGTCTAGAGATACAAAAAAATAGTAAGAATGCGTTTAGGTGTTCTTTTTTGCAATATTTTATCAAAATAGTTTGTTACATTTATGTGTGCATTTATTGTTAATTTGTTTAGTAAAATGACGCTGTCAAAGATTTTTGAAATTATCGACATAGCTACGCCTTTATTTCTGGACATTTGTTATCTGCTTTGCAGTACTTCACTTCAAAATACCCTTAACCCTTTTAGTACGAACTATTTTAGATATATGTTCCCAAATTCTTGTATTAATTGCATTATTGATTCAGACGTGCTGTCGTCGAAGAACCCGCAATCGGAAAAACTTGTAGGAAGGCCAATTTTTTGACAGATCACTCAATCGTTGGGACCAGAGTGAAAATGTTCCGAACAATCCGGTCTTCATGTTTGTTCACAGCGCCAAACTCGTAAAAGATAATATTGGGGGTGAAAAAGAGGGGTGATATGTCGTAAAATTGGTATTTACATGGGAATGTTGTAGTCCTTGGAAAGACGCTTCGATTGAGTTTTTGATCATCTTCCTCCGATAAAATAATCACCCCCAATTAAAACTGTTGAAATATTGAAAAAAAATTGTTTATTGAATGACACAAAAACCATCAATTTACGAAATGTAGAGGATAATATTCTTTATACCTCCGTTGGTATCAACCACCCTTTTATTTTTATTTTTTCCAACTGCTAGTCTATGAACTTACCAGTCAGCATGGCACTCACCCAACTCTCTCCATCTTTGAGACCATTCTTTCCTGAGACAATAAATCTTCTCTACTTCGGGTCATTATACTCAATTCCTAGAATCATCCTAATATTCCCACCAAAAATCATAGCTAGACTAATGCAAGAGAATCCCTATAACGAGGCCACCTCTGCTAACTGAAGAGAGTTACAGTCGGTTACAGATACAGTTACGGGTGACAAGAATCATACCGAACTACTCACAAGTTAAGAGGTGACCGACTCTCAGTCGGTCTAAAACTGCTGCTATTCACCGAGTTACAACTTATGTTAGTCGGTAACATTGCTCTACCGATAGTCTGACGACAATCTGCGGATGATTTTCGACTGTTAGTACAAGATAAAGCTAAGTACTAAGATTGTAACTCATCGAGAAATAAAACAATTACATTGTAAAAATATTCTTATCTCACAGCATTGAGATCCAAGATCACGAGCACACAACTTGTGAGAGAGTAATTCGAATATGTCCTCATATAATCTTTCTGATACGTCGAAACTAACTATCGGGCAAAGTCCAGATCCAAATTAATCTTGGAGCAATAATAAAGGCAAAGCTCCCGTCTCTGAAAGTTCAAAGTGAAATTTTGACTAAACTATTGACCGTATAAATTTGTCGCTGCAGAACAATGTGTATCCTGAATCCTCAGCTATATTTTTGTCTGCAGCACCAAACTCGGTACCTCTTTACTTACGGTTTTAAGAAGTGGGACAATGTACCAAAAATCAATTTTTTTAGAATAACTCGTCGGAACATACTTTTTCGTACTCTATTCAACTGAAAAAGCTGTAGCGATAAAAAAGACATGTCGATTATGCATAAACTCATTTCTTGACTCCAAAATGAAGCCTTGAAAAATGAAGAAATACTCTGAAAATTGAGATTTCGTGATCACTCAACAGAGGTCGATTGTACGGGTGCAGTTTGGATGTACGAAATGTGAAGATTAATATGTTCTACACTTTCGTTTATATAAACAACCCTCGAATTTTGCCATATGTTTATCCCTTAACGAAAATATAAATATTTTCATCTTTTGACTGAAAAGTTTTTACCGCAGGGCAATTTCCATCGAGGATAGGTAATTATTCATTGAATATTCATAATATTCATCAAAATTAGGGTAAATGACTGTGTCAAACCCTAAGCAGAACCATTAAAACGAAGAATATAAATATTAAAAACGGATTTTCATTCATCTTCATCTTCTACAACACAAAAACATAATAAATTTTATGTGTGCAATTTATAATTTTGTTTATTCATATTTAATTTTAATCATTTCCTCTAAAACCGCAAATTCATTGCAGTATATCTATACGACCGTGCTAGCTATGAAATCGAAACTTCGTCCGGACTTGCATGGCGCACTAAAAGTCATACTATTTGCCCAAAAAAATTTTTTTTTAAATTACATTGCAGGTATTAACATACTTTACAACTTTGATATTAGACATTCTTTCAATATGTAGGGAAAAAGGAGAAATAGTAACAAACAAGTTTTAATGTATTCATTTTTTACTTTCTCGATCGGTATCTCAACAACAATCAACGGACGGTGAAAAATTCGTGGGATCTTTATTGCAGAGCAGAACACAGAGGCAAACAATAATATTATCGAAATTTTCGCATTATGACAGAGAGCTCAGTTATTCCAAAAACCAAATATACACTTTTTTTTTAAATGGCGGATAAAGCTCATAGAAAATCTTGGTCAATTTCAAGTTAAGCTTTTCTAAGTCTCTCTAAACAATATCCAAAAATCAGCTTTTTCTGAAATCACTTTTATACTCGTATAAATTACCTACAAAGTGTGCTCATCAGCAAAAATTTACATCTTTTTAGTCCTTTCACTCTTTCCTCAATCAATAATTAAATATGTCATCTTTTTTCTTCTTTCATCTATAAACTTCATCAACTCATATTTTCTAATATAAATCGGCCACATAGTTACGTCTGCAACGCCCAAACGTGCGATACTCTCATCATTATTCAATCTGATTAACAATCTTAATCCATTCGATCGAGTTTTCCGCGAGAAGAAGTCCATTTGCAACACAACATGCATTTATTATTTAACTTCAAACTTGCACCATCATAAAAAGAAACTTTTTTCCAATGTTTCAATGTCGATAGTATCCTCATTAATTCATTTAAAATAACGTCGGGCTCCATTTCAAATTGGCGTGTAATCGTCGTCTGGTTCGCTCAGAAGGCTCACCGAACTATTCAAAGACACCGGCCACGTCACGATGCATGTACGTGTCATCGTAATGGCGTATGCTCCCATTAGAACGGTTACACACATACGCACACGCATGCATATATCGTGCATGTATCGCTCGAGATAACAGAACGCCGAATTCAGTGGGCGAGTTAATTGGCAGAAGAGTAATTAGTCGGTACAACGACGGGCATTTGGTGCTGATGCTGCAGCCGCGTATACGTGACTCCGCTATACCTATGCGCGGAAAGGCTTGACCCCGTGCGTTCTCTCGACACTCCGGGCGCGAGCAGAGAGAGAATTCTCGAACCTGTTGGTAGGTTTGCTCCGAAACAGCGAGCATCCGTCAGCCAGAGCTGAAAACTTTCGTGAAATCTATTACGGTATAATCGAACTCTGGTTCTGCGAAGAACCGGAAACGATATTGAAGGATCGAAATGGTGGAATTATTTCATTTGGATAAGCTTCGTGGCGATTTGAATTTTATCAAGCTAATATAAAATAAAAGAGAAAATTAAATTACAATGTATATTTACACTTTCTACAGCCTATCGAGGTTACTATTGAAATATAGGTATTAACTAAAATTGAATTCCGTTTTAATGATACGCCAACTTCTATCTATCTTCTAACTATTTTTTTTCTGGATGTTTAACAATTTTTAAAACTCTCGTTTCTAATCTAAAAACGGATGAAAAAATGTTTGCCATAAAAAAAACCTCTTAAAATGTCTGAAATCTGTAAAGTCGTCATCACCAAGGAAAATTGCGTTATTTCCGGGTTTCGTAATGGTGGTTATCACACCTTTTCTGCATTTTCTCACTCTCTATCTCTCCTCTCGTTAAGGGAATGACAACTGGACGAGCCGTCGTGCCAATTAAAGTTGGCGCTAGCTGCGCTTTACCTCGCTCGGTGGTCCCACCCTCGCGTCGTCAAGGCTCTTCATAGGGGAAGCGTGAGTTTGCGAAAGACAGAGAGATAGAGAAATTCCTACCGGCGTTAGGACGATTAAATTCACCGGTTCGGCGACGGTGGATTATCCGACTGGAATACCAAGTACCGAGACTTGCGAGGACGTAAGGAGAAATTCCCGTATAAATTGGGGTGAGAAAAGATGAGAGGGATGGGGAGGTGGGGATGATAATTATCGAATGAAAGAAGGATAGATAACGATGCTATACGAGACGCTCTCGGGCAGGCTCCGTTGCAATAAGGTCCGTGTTTTATACCTGGAAAAGCACTTTCACTTTACGTTGTCGAGAAAGATTCGATCGATGAAAAAGAAATGCTCATAAAAAAGATGTCGTTTTTTCTGTCACAGCGTAGATTTCAATCATTCGAAGCGATTGAGTAGCACGGCTCTTGAAAGTAATGAGAACATCGTCGAGTAAAGAGGGTAGCGTTTTCAACTATCAACGTAAATGAAAGAAAATAACTCAATTTAATTCCTGCATTAATATAAAATCAGATGTACAATTATTTTAACTCGTTGCAAATAATTCAATAGAAATTTCATAAATAATTTGTCGATTGACACATTAAGCGCCACCTCGTGGACCCATGATTTGTACGACACTTTTCATACAAGCTGCGTCAATTACTGTTGATTATTACAATTATTTTCGTCAAGTTTCTGATAATATGTCGTCCAAATCGTAGGATTTTTCGCACTATCTTGAAAATGAAGACGCTCTTCCAATTTTGTTGCAGTTTTAGAGAAACTAACTCAAATTAAACTCAAAATAACTCAATTTAATTCCTCTATTAATATAAAATCAAGTGTACACTTATTTTAAATCGTTGCAAATACTTCAATAGAAATTTCATAAATAATTTGTCGATTGACACATTAAGCGCCACCTCGTGGACCCATGATTTGCACGACACTTTTCATACAAGCTGCGTCAATTACTGTTGATTATTACAACTATTTTCGCCAAGTTGCTGATAATATGTCGTTCAAATCGTAGGATTTTTCGCACTATCTTGAAAATGAAGACGCTCTTCCAATTTTGTTGCAGTTTTTGGCGAGATATTTGAGGTTTATTCACAATTCTGCTATCGAAAATTTGGTTAGCCCGACAATTTGTTTGATGAACAGTTAATATCGGTGCAATCGTGGTGCGTAACGGAAAGGTAAACAAACTAGAGTTGACCCGGGTTAATTATAAATCCAAAATTACCAAGCGTATCGGTAAAACGTAACACAGGTAAAATTAAATAACGCATCGATTACTCGAACATCCGCGAATTTGTAATTTCTCAATTGCCATAAATATGGGAGTGAGTAAAGCTTGAAAATTAAGTCGTCTCCAATTTTCTCGCGGTTATAATAGACGTGCCACGTGCCATACATAGAGCTCGATGAGAGAAAGCTCATATTAGAGGCCGAATACTGGGGAATGTAACGACACAGCCGGCTTCACTGATTCCCTCCTTCAGCATTCACTTTAGACGAAAAGTGTAATTTTCTTTTCGCCGAGCGTGTGTTAGGAGAGTGACTGAAAAAGAGATAGAGAGGGGGGGGGGGGGGAGGGGGGGGGAGAGAGAGGGAGAGGGGGAGAATGAGAGAGAGGGAGAGAGAGAGGGAGAGAGAGTGAGAGGGCGGGAGGGAGTGGAAGGTTTGGCTCTCGAGTCTGTCGTCGTCGTTGTCGCCCATACCACGAGACACTCTCGCGTGTTCTCATTCAACCCCTTCCATTTTCTCTTCTACCTACAATGCCGCGGGCGTTAATTTCCCCACGAAACGTATTGCACCCCCGCGATTCAATTGTTCCAGTCTCGCGACCACTGTTCTCTCTCTCTCCCTCTCCCTCTCTCTCTATCCCATGCATTCATAATAATGCGAGAGGGACTTCTCCGCTCTCCCCGTGCCTTTCTCTTCGTATTCACTGGATTTGCACTATGCATTCAACCGGAAAATCCCCCTTTGCTCTCTCTGTATGATGCACTCCCGGTACTCATCTCTCGCAAAAGCTTCTCTCACATAACATGCAAAATATTTCCCTCTTCCTCCCCAATGTGTCATCGGTCTGATTCGGCGTCGTGAGGTCGCTGCATTTTTGTACAACGACGGATTGTAATCTGATACACGGAAGGAGACGCTCGTCGTAGGATTTCGGATGCTGCGAAATTATGTATTGCATTGTAGTTTGATTAAATTATGAGATTACGGTATAATTCAGAATCGATTGAAATTATAATTCATTTTTTTTACTGTAACTGTAAGATTAAGAGGATAAATTTATATTTGTCCGAAAGTTATCTAGACCTCACGAGACAAAATCCAATCAGCCATTTTTCTTTTTTGCTGTTTTAGTTGAGCTTCTGCAATTACATCGCCGTCGACGAAACACTGAGGTATTCACCCGACCCTCATGATGACAAAAAGACATACCTTCGACAGGAAGCTGTCGTAATGGTTCGCGGTGTACCGCTCACTCATTACATGGAGGACCTACTGACGTCCAAGATATCATTGAATGCTGGCAAGGTAAAAAACATCAAAGCATCATTCGTTTATAAGATCCATCAATTGTTACAAGAAAGATTACTTTCAGAATTATTTGATTCGTTTTTTATACTCGTTTTTAAAGTTTTTTTTGACAATATATTGATAAGAATGTTTTTAGATTAAAGATATTGCTATGAATAGTTTTCAAACAAATAGTTTAATAATGTAAAAAACAACGAGGGATTTTTGATAGAAATATAATCGTTGAATGAAACAGGGGAGACAGGCGATGGAATGGGTGATCGATAAAATGAGCGTCGAGGTCAAGGATTTCGCAAATTCTGCCGTCAAATCGACAGACGAATTGCTCAGTCAGACGCGACGTCAGATCGACGACATTACAACAAAAACGAGGAAGGGTATGGACGAGCTTCAGAATGCAGCGAAAAAATCATTCGACGAGATTCACACTCTGACCACACCACCATCGCCGCAATCAATGCCAAAATTATAGCTAAGGTTTCGGACTAGTTTTAATCTTTTCAACTAACTAGTTCGGCTGACTTTTGCGCTGCGATTGGATCGATTAACCGACATTAGTGGTTTCGCGGTAGAAGTTATTGACGCCGTGAAAAGAATTGAGAAACATAATCAACGACTTGTTCTTCAATCGGAAAAAATAATACGAGTATTTACAAATATGTTCAATCCTATTGCGAAAGTCAGCTCCACATAGAATGAAATGTCGTCTGTGACGTCGATGGAAAACAAGAACTAATTAATAAAAAAATATTTAGAAATGCCAAAAAAATTGCAAAAGTTGCTTTGCGAAATACACGTAAGCATACGATAAATGAACAAAAACGTAAGGTAACGTGTCGATACACATCTTCAATTCTTATAGCTCCACGAGCAACGAGAGGACTTCTCTTTGGTCAAAAATGCGTAAATTTGTATTAGGTATATATTCTCATATACTCGAGCAGAAATGTTCGTTTGGAAGCTTTGCGATATTTTTCACATAAAAAGAACTAAAAAATTAGTCATTTTTCATGTCAATGACTGATTTATTCTTAAAATGAAACTCGAAATGTGAGCTTTCGTAACTAATAAGCTTGGATCACCGTGTACGTTCTTATATGTTGTCAATCGTTGAAAATATATTGTCGGGCAAAGCTTGAGAAGGACCAAAATAAATTATCGTCGCGAATCTGGACGAAAAAAATATTAATTGCACGACGAAGAAGAACAATTGGCTTCCCAGACTCACCTACTGCAGCATATAGCACAGCACGCAATATGCTTACAATTAGTATTTCGTTCATGAATATCCAAGCGCTGTGAATGATGAACTTTTGGGAAAAATAACAAATATGGTTAGAATAATATAATGCGAGTTACTCGCAAAAATTTTACATCATTATCTACCAGGGGTAGGGGAGAATTTATTGTTTGTTTGCAAATATTCATGCGTTTTCTTGAAATATAAATAGAGGAATGAGAACGTAGATAGGATCAAGAAAAGAACATTCAATCAAGTACAATATTATATCACAATTGTTTTTGTCCCGATGTGCATTCGATTATTATTGTACATAATGACAAATAAAATATGAAGTCCCCTCTAGTTTCGGCGTCTGTTTTGATCTTTTTCATAAAATATTTCTTATTACGATTCTTCTTCATTTAAAAAAATAATGGACCGACGGAGAAATATTGTCATATATCGAAATTTGATTGTACAATATAATAGAGTATGAAAGTAAGTATTCATCGAATACGTATGATAGATCGACGGACAAATATGGTTGCCCGTTCATTTTCTATGGACAGTCGAGAGTCCCAAAGTGGAAATTATGCAATTGTTCGCCGACTGATAAGCCGCATTAACCGCATATTCTCGATGAGAACGCAGAGAGGAATTCTCGTTACTCATTCAGAATGGTGTAGAGAAACCTCGAGGCAAATTTAACCAAGCGGTATAGACAGGCTAGGAAGGTTCGTAAGAGATATAATTGATGACTAATTGGTGGATAAATATTGACAAGCGATACTCCATTGCGATTATAGTCATCACGAGGCTCTTTGTTCTTTGTCCATATGTATATAGTCGATTTAAAAGTTTAATATTATGATTATCCGCCTATATTTGAGAATATGCAAGGAACGGCATTGTCCGCACTCGCGCCACGAGAACTTTGACATTCTTTGATGTTTCGTACTGCTCAAAGTCAATCATGTTCTATATCGTTCTACTTACCCTTTCATATCCCTACTGCCCCTCGTAAATCGTTGGTATTTCCGTAAGAATGTATATGGCTTCGTCGGTAAAGCAGCTACTACAGGTCTTTCTTATGTGATTGAAATGGATCAACTGAATGTGAATTTTTTGCAAAATAAGTTTAATCAATAATCTGATGAATGCGATGGTTTCTCCCTGAGACCAAGTATATTGGGACGAGATGTGCTGGCGGATTGGTGATAAGGATAATCAGTTAAGCTGCTCGCACACGAAACTATTTTAGCTCTTGGCTGTCATACGAACGAACCGCGTAAGCGTTAGTCAATCACGACTAGGTGTTGGTGTCCGACTAGCTCGTCTCCGTTTCGTCCGTAGTTTCGTGTGCGAATAGCCTTAGCGAGAGAGGAGATTAGGGTTCGTTGATATCTAAGCTAGAGCGAGTTGAGGATCGGATATCAGCGTGGCGGAGGATAGAAGTAGGAATCTATACGCCCTCCTGCTATTTAGCGTGGATTTAGACGTTCAGGATGTAATATATTCTGAGACTTATATCAAGCATTTAAGCTTTACCGTCCACGCGTCCTCGTGACCTAAACCAGGAGGGTTACCTTCGCGTCATCCAAAGCGCGGTGTCTGATATATCCGTTAATTTTAAGTATTAATAAATTGGCAGAAGAAAGTTTTAGCTGAAATATTACCATGTTATTATTGATCTTCTTCATTTGGCTTATTGTTAGTTAAATCTGATTTCTCGCAATTAAATCTATGAGTCAAACTCAAATAAGTAATAATTAAATGTTTATTCCGCCATATCGAGCTACAGATTAGTTGATAGCTTAACGTAGTTATCTTTTTCTGAAAAACTGAAAAATCTTCGACAGTCGAATTTTAAATATTAATTCCTTTTGGATTTCTTTTTTTTCAAGCACAATCCACCCAATATAAAAGATCTTAATTTTCGTAAGATACACGCGTTAAGTGATTTAATCACAATAATTAAGATTGTCGTATAACTAAGCTTGGAGAATATATTATTATAGTTGAGAATGTGATACTGCATTTGGTCCAGTTACCCTTCAAAACATTCTCAGTCTGTCGCGAAGCTCTCTGGCAAGTTCCCCGAGCTCGTCGGTCGTTTGCTCATCGTCAAAGGGTTTCCACGCCGGTCTGTACGGGACGTGGGCCAATATCAACTGTCTGGAAAATTCGGTTAGTCAACCTTAGTCAAAAGGCTCGTCGTAGAACTATTCCTGTGTATGTTCATCTAGATAGACGTTCCGTGTATTTGATGCGAGGATAGCTGAAAAGCTTGACGGACTTCAAATCCAAGCTTCTCCAAGCTTCTCCGTTCCGTGGAACACGTCTTCGAGACTATTCGATTTTCTCTTAATAATGGTAATGTCTTCGTCCCCATTCATGAATTCGTTATCGAAGGAAGGTGTGGCATCGGTCGTCCTTCAAGTGAGAGGGCTTTTTCGCTCTCTGGCATTTGTGAAGAGCGAGCTCATGGTTTACACATCCAGTGACTCTGTGGTGTCGCTGGTAGAATAAAAACGTCGCATCTAGACGAAAAAAAGAGAGAGCACAAAGATGACGATGGAACTCGAGACCTGTGAAAGCCTTGAGACGCTCGCGAAGATTCGATGCGTTTTCGAAGAGCCATCTTTCTCACCGCGGTCAAGAAGTTTCATGAAAGCGAAGCCCTCATGAAACTCTTATAGGGCTCGAGTAATACTCTGGAAGCTTGATGCGCACGGACGAGAAAGATAGACGGCCAGGGGGAGGATATTCACTATCTTGATTGTGCGAGGTGGTCTTCATCTCCGTTGCATTTCAATCTCTCCCGAACTCATTTCTTTTTATTTTCGATATGTCAGGAATACAATCTTCGTCTTCTGTTTTTTATTTAGTGGAAATATTCATATTGTTATTAAATTAATTATTCAATTTTTTATTAGATCAACCTTTTGTCAAAATTTAAACGATTTGGTTGAAAAACTATTTATTTTTTATTATATTATTTTCTTTATACGATAAATGTATTCATTTATGTAATTTCTTCGACGATTTGTAAATTTATATCGTAAGCCGAATTTTGTATTAAGGAAATGATATGCGGATCTGTTCGGTAAATATCTTCTAGAAAATTAAAATTCTGCGCGGTCTATAAAATCACTGACAATCCCAAAAAGTAAGTTAAATTTTTGTTATGACGTCAACGTCGTCGTAATCTTCAATCGTTTTATTTTGCAACTTTCATTTATTTAGGTATTTATACGAAACTATTATAATATAACCGTCAAATAACAGCAGTGCCAGGCTTAACGTGAAATGGTGTAGCGCAAGGGTCCGGAAATCATGCAAATCCGTATTTAATATCGCCACATTCCAAATATATACGAGGGGTGTTCAAAAAGTAAGGTAACTTTTCAAAGTTAGCGGGCAACATACATTCGATTATCAATTTGTGGGTGTTTTTGTGTTGGTACAAATATCCCGAACATATGTTTATAGTTCAAGTACATAGCATATGTACTGTTGACTTCGCGATTTTGCAAGAATCCACGAGAGTTCTAAATTCTCGTGCGCGATGAAACGACGAAGAAGAACGGTATGATGGCTTGCAGTCAAAATTAATCGACGGCTAGCTAGTTTCGCGTGAAAGGAATAAAT
>JAPYZU010006298.1:0-13763 GCA_030523005.1 Tryphoninae sp. B BG-2022a | reverse complement strand
TTGTATATATATATATATATATATATATCTATATATATATATATATATATATATATGTACAGGGAAACGTGCGAAAGAGCGGTTTGTGGGTTGGTCTTCACAATATTGTTGCATGATTTACAGCCGTTTTGGCGCACCGATGCACCCGTTTCGGGCGAACCATATATAGCCCTGTACTGTTGGTACCGATTATCGTTCGGCGTGCGTGCGCCCGCAGCGTTTTTCTTCGTAAAACGCACGTTAATTACGAGACATTGTTTTAATTTTTCCGGCGCAACAGGTACATCGTGGAAGATGTCCGGTCTTTTATTATCATCGGTCCGACGATGATTTATGTTCAGTGAAAAGGAGAAACAAAAAAAAGATTCGCGTAGGACGGTAACTTTCATGCGCGCTCGCAAAAAATCGTACCCTGACATAACGTTTAATTCCCTCTTCGAGTAGATATCGACTTTTCGCTGGAAAAATGAATTCCGATGCAAATGTCAGATGCGAAACACGCTGTTGGAAGAAAGTACCGATGTTCCAGCTCGAAGATACCCGGTGTGTGGTATATGACCCGCGTTCGATCCACTCCCCATTCGCTTATAGTTAGCACGAGAAGGGAATTTCTTTTTCTTTTTTATTGTTTGTTTGTTTTTTTTTTTTTGCGATTTCATTTTCTTTTGGCTTGCCGAAGAGCGAGAGCGCGCGGTCTCCGCACGAGTATCGTCGGCAATCAAAACGCGCGCGCGCACGCGTGTTCCCTGTGCGACTTTCGAGAGTCTGACGAGGAGAGCGAGCGACTAATTAGGTGCAATTAAATCCAGCCGAAGGGGTCTGCAAAAGGGGCAGTGAGTTTCGCGGATCTGGATTGTTCGCTCTCGCACTCACGCATCTGCGCGTCGCGATTACCTCTCTCTGTCTGTCCCTCTCGCTCTCTCTCGTGTCACGGCGCAATGAAAAATTCTCTCCGAGTGCTTATGGTATCTCGATGAATTTATATTGCTACGGCCTTGATTCTCGTCGGGCGCCGTCATGAGATCGCAACGATCCATGAAAGAGCTCATGGTATACATATATATATATAGATATATATATATATATACGTATATACATGCATATATGTATGCATATGTATATATGTACGAAACGTTCGACCTGCGGTCGTGCAACGATTTTTTTTGCTCCGCAATCGCGAAACTCTCGGCTCTCTTCTCATCGTTGAGCAGCATGACCATATATTACCAGGTCCAATGAGGGCCCAGCTTTCGCGTGTATCAACTGTAAAAATGCATGAATTATTGAACGCTCCACGGCCTCAGCCTGCAACGCCATTATTATCTTATTTTATTGGTCGTACAATCGTAATAAGAATAATTTCGATACATGTGTACGATATCGTTATGTTTCTTTTTTTAACTCTTGCGATTGTATCGATAGTGGGGAGGTGGGCCATGATTCCATATAAAAGCAGGACACATTCGTGTTGTCGGACGATTTTTCGTATGTAATTTTGAACGATTTGTGCGCTAATGAGCTCGAACAGTGATTGTAAAGAAAAGGGAACGTCGATCCACGTGGAAGATGCGATACGAGCTTGAAATTATTATTGTTTAAATTAATGAGGAAGATTTATTAATTTTCGTATAATCTTCGTCGTTTCTTAAAATATTTTTGTGTTTGATATTTATCCGTATCGGGATGAAAATTTCAATCCAATTCCACCTTGACTCAATTTTATTATTTAAATTCTTAAAAGTATAAGTGAACAAATTTAAGAATTATCGATTGGAGAATTCGAATTTACGATAAATTACGGTGGCTGTTTAATTATTGATAAAAGTTTAATTTATTCCAATTTTTTTAATAATTTTTGTCGTAAGTCGTTTCTTAAAATATTTTTGTGTTTGATATTTATTCGTATCCGGATGAAAATTTCAATCCAATTCCACCTTGACTGAATTTTATTATTTAAATTCTTAAAAGTATAAGTGAACAAATTTGAGAATTATCGATTGGAGAATTCCCACTGCGATAAATTACAGTGGCTGTTTAATTATTGATAAAAGTTTAATTTATTCCAATTCTTTAATAATCTTTGCCGTAAGAGCAAATATATTTTTTTAAATCCACTTTTCCTGCATCATCGACTCTCGAAGTTCTGCACGGGTTAATATGAGTTTTGCGAATAAAAATATGAGTTACAGCTCGCTCACGCTCTCGTTTGTAACTCTCTCGCCGTACCGACGATATTTCGGGCCGAACGGACGATATCGCAATGTGTTATATTCCCACGAGCCGTCCGAAACTCCGTCTCTCTCTTTCTCTTTCTCTGTCTCCCTCAATAGGATCTCGGCATCAAGGCGAATTTTGCGTGTGCATAACTTCAGTGCCCAATTAATAATACCGAGCATACCTAATTGCTCGGCTGATTATGATCGTATATTACACAAGACACGCAAACTTATAGCCTGTTTAAAGGGAAATCCGTGAAGCAGAAGGCCGTCTCGCGAGCGATTCGCGTTATACTGCCTCTATATCATGACTACACGGAATCGTTGGAATTCTACACGCCCGATCATTTTCTTCACGTGCGTTTCAATTGGAAATACCAGGATTCTTTTTTTCATCTTGGCAGAAAATATTGACGGGCCCCCGAAAATAAAGCCGAAACTTCCAAAAATTAGCAAATGGGTGGCATAAAATTCACTCATCGAAAAAAACTCTAATAGATTACCGAAAAATTTATTATACAACATAAATTCCCAAGGATTTTTATATTTATTTATGGAAATTGAGCTGCGTAAAAAAAAATACGGTGAACACCTCTTTTTTACCTATCGGCGATAAATTCGTAAGGTCTGACAGAGCCCGACGAACCGGGGAGAACGGATAACGGTGCTGCCAGGGCAGAGACTCTCGAAGTAAAAGAGGACCTATAATCGCAGTTTCGGCATAATACCGAGTCTTTTTCGGCAATGATCCCAAAAACGCGAGAGTATAGACACACACACATACGGGCTACACACCCTCGGAACACCCGACAGTTTCGTGCGTCCAGAGGGACGATGGGCGTTGAAAAACGAAAACGCGAGCTCTCTCGCGAAAAGACAACGGCGCAACGCCGAAACTTTGGCAGAAGTGGAGAGGAAGGCCCCTTAAAAAAAAGCCCCAACTTCGTCGGTAATACGCCTTTTTTAGGAAGCATAATTTTCTTCGGCATTGGTTATTTTTGTTTTAGCTTGATTTTTTTGTTCCGCACGATGGGGCGAACCGTCATAAATAAATGTTGTTTTTACGGCTGCCAAATTGGCCGTTTAAAGTACATTGGACTTTTACTGGTCTGCGAGGGCTCGCGCGAGAGGATACACTACTATATATACGAACTCAACATCTCGGTGAAGAGACGAGAGCGCAAACTTGACCCAACTCCGGAGAAAGAGAGACCGAGAGAGAGAGAGAGAAAACTCTCCGCGAGAGATGAAAGTTTACGGATACGTTCACGTTCGGCGATTCCACCGAGCCGAAAGACTCTTTCGTTCTCTGGGTGCTGTGAGAAGAAGAGGAACCGCCCTTATTTTCAAATGGCTCGCGCATATTAGCCCGAGACGCGCCGTACACCAACCGAAGAATATTGCGCGAGCTCATTCGGGGTCTTTGGATTTTTGGTTCGTGCTCGGATAGCGCCCGGGGTTACGGGACTTTTTTCGGTGAGATAATGCGACCGGGACGCAACGGCGTGTAACGCGCCGGAAGCATGAAAAATTTACCCCTCTGGCTGAAATTAATAGACGGGCACGATACTATAATACATGTAATATTGCAGCTAACTTTTCGGCTTATGAACGTTCAAATATCTACATAAATCTTGCGAGTCTGACACAAATCCCGAACTTCAACTAATTGATACGATGTAACGACGCTCGAGTATTCACGACAATGTACAAATCATCTTATTAATCGAGCAATAAAAAGCTTCGATCCATGACAAAGTTCCAAAAATTTGAAGGGTAGATTTTTTATCGTCTTTATACGAGGCGAAATATGAATCGTCGAAGGATCCGAGTCCCTGCCGGTAAAAGAACGAACGACCTCTTTAAAGATTCTCAAGCATAAAATATTTTCTTTAAGCGTATAAACCAACAAACCCGCAACTGAAAGTTGAGCGAGGCCCAAATTCACGAGCGCACGTGCTCTCTTCCTTCAACGATAAAAACTCATAACAGAAGTTATCCAGCGTTAGATGTATTTTACGAGTTTCGAGGGAGGAATATTAAGAGTCTCAGATTGTATCCTGCGATACTTTTATAGACTCGATGGTGATAATGAAAATTTCTTTTTCCGTCTAGTTTTCAGGATTTTTAAATTTAGTTATATAGGAATGGAATGTTTCGAAAAAAGTGACTGGTTGGTTATGTAGCTTTTCCTTTTCTCGAGAATGGCATAAACATAATTGGAGCATCCTTGAAACGTTCTTGAGACGTAGAAGGTGAAAATAATATAGTCCGTGATAAACAGTCAAGGTGAATAATCCCGAGTGACTCCCGCGTGTCATTAATACCACGGTTCTTTGATGCAACGCTAGAAAACTTCAGAGAACTCGAGCTCGTCATTTGGTTTCAAGTTACATCACCGAAGATTCTCGCTTTCATGAGGTAGCTACAGTGATTGACGGGTTTCACTTGGAAAAGATCGCAACAATATTAGCTCGTCACGTGTTCCAGCAGAAGTGAAGTGGATGCGGTTTAATGAGATACCAGTGCAGAAGCCCGAGAATCTTCGTGAAACCTCTTGCTGCGTAGTCCGAGAGTCCGGCAGACTTTTATCGTTTTCAATAAAAGTTTAGTCTACCAGGCTTCGCGTTTCACTGGGTTGGCAAAGAAATAATTGCATTTTAAATAGATCGACTTGTATGGGCATGTGCTAGGGCATAAACCTAGTTACTTTTTGATCAAGCGCATATTCGCATTTGACACTTTACAAAAATTTTAAAAATATAACTCGTAGCGAAATTGAAATTTTCTGGTTAAAAAAACTCCAGTAAAAAGTCAACATCGCGGAAATTCTATGAAAATTTAAGCAAACAAATTTAAAGTTTGAATCATAATTGAAAATTCGAATCAAATCCAAAAATCCATGGAAATTTGCGCAATCAAATTAAAATTTCGAATCACAGTTGAAAATTCGAATCAAATCCAAAACTCCATGGAAATTTACGCAATCAAATTAAAATTTCAAATCACAATTGAAAATTCGAATCAAATCCAAAATTCCATGGAAAGTTACGCAATCAAATTTTAATTTCGAATCAAAGTTGAAACAGGAAATAGAAAAAGAGAGCAATATCAAAATTCAAGCCTCTAACATTTTTATCAAATTTCAAATCTATAAGATTTTCTCATTTTACAACACTAAAAAGCTTCGCTTCACTCCTCGATTGATAGTTAGATCTCCACATAAAGCTAGGAGTCCTCCTCATGCGCAGGTGCGAATAAACATTGAAAAACTCCAGGATTATAAATTATCTCTCATTTGCGAATTTTTTTAGCGATTTAATCGAACAGTACATTACAACAATATACATACATATATATTGTATTATATAAGAAGAGAGCTTATGTTCCTTCGAACGCGGGCCCGTACGCGATCTCGTCGCCTGACAGCCTCGGGGCGACCATTACGTTTGCTCTAATGTTCCCTCACTTGATTTTAATGCCCCTCTTCTCGTTCGGACTTTTACGATTCTTCATTTTCATCAGACTTTATGTGCACCACTCGGTGTCCCGATGAAACTCTACGAGAGAGATAAAGGTAGAAAAGTGCACTTCCTTCCATCGGATTCCTCCTTCAGCCGTCTCTCTTCGACGTACCTCGTTATTTTGTAGGTTCATTAGCGACAATTTCAGTTGTGTCGTTTGTCACGACGGAGAAACAGAAAGCACTTCGTACTCTCGGCTTGCCCCACTCTACCCTCGTACCAAACCAGACATTTCTTTCGTTCTTCAAAATGTCGCATCTGATTGTTTCCTTTCGACTTTCATTCGCGTATGATCCCCCGTGTTTTTATACACAGAATTCCTTGCGAAAAAGAGACGTTTAACACGCACACGTGGCGAAACGCGAGGTTGCGATATGCACGAATCGATCGAGCCCGTGAGCACGACGATACTTGGTAAAGGTAACAAAAAATACATTCTCTCTCTCTCTGATCGTGCGTGTTGGTGCGCTACGAGAAAACTTTAGCCAGGGTCTCTTGGTCGATCGCGAAGCTCTGGAAGAAGCTTCGGGCGATCTCGATCTTCTTGGTCGTTACGTCTTCACGCTGTCTTTTGCACGCACGAAACGGTCGCGCGGGCGCGTGCACATTTTCGCTGTTCGCCAAGAGCGTTCGTGCGAATAAAACCAGACGCGTGAGGGATATACGCGTATGTGTGTGTTTGCAGGAGAGGGCGGGAGGAAATAAGTATATGAATATCCCATGTGTGAGAAAGACGAGAGGGAGTTTTGCCGGGAGGTTTCATTCGCTTGTGGTAAACGTTGAATCGGAACGAGACCGGTGATGTACCGAGAGGTAGGTAGGTACGTACTGCAAGAATATTAGCATAGCTATAAGGGGTGTGCTGTGTATTCTGCCAAGCTGTGGCAGACGGTGAAACTAGTATTTTCCAAGGAGATGTTTCTCTTGGAATATGTTCTTGGCTCCCGGAAACCCTGAGGATTAACAGCAGTATGGGTGGAAACGTTGCGCTTTAATGAAAGCTAAATTCAAGGAAGATCGACGATTGGAGTAATAAGAATTATCTTATGAAGTTGTTTAAGGGAACAGTGAGCGGAATTGCATCGTTCTCGACACTTTTAATCGTAATTTTGTCATAGTTTGTTTGTAATATTGCTATGAGGGAAAGCAAGGTCAATTTTATTTCTTGATACAATTTGTTTTTGAATAATTTAAAAATTTTGGGTGATCTTCGTTCTTTTTTTATCGAATAATTTAGCTGTTTGCGAGAAGAGAATAAGAGAGATACAAGTGATAATGATGGGGGAGAGTGAGATAAATGACATAAAGATTTACAGTTTTAACATCTTTGTTACAATAAATTGTTAATTAAATAACTATGAGAGAGAGAGAGAGAGAGAGAGAGAGAGAGGAGAGAGAGAGAGAGAGAGAGAGAGAGAGAGAGAGAGAGAGAGAGAGGTTAATCGCATGGCTAATTACAATTTTAAAAATGTATTTTCGATAATTGCGGAATAATATGATATTTGCATTTTTAATGATAAATTTATGATAATTTATTAATGAAATTACTATAAATCATAAAGTGAGATAAATTAAATCGCTTGTTTAATTGGACTAATGCGATCGTCTCTCGCTGCAATCGCCCTCGTCTTTCTTCATTCTACGATTATTCTAAATTATTAAATTATTTTAAAAAACCGATATAAATTGTGATCCGTTAAACTTGAACATCCTCGAGAAAATACATCAGATCGATCGTACGAGTAGAAAATCTCCATAGAAATTCCAGTATTTACTATCCGCGGGCTAACCGCGTGGGCCGATAATTCCACGGCAACGAATACAGAATTATACAGTTTTCGCGCATTAAGGGCCCTCCCAGTTGAAAATTCGATGCGCATATAATAAATAATGAGTGCGACACGTTCGGAATGAATAATGAGCACGTTCTATTCTTTTTTTCCCAAAATTCTGAAAAACAGGCTCGACGCGAGACTGCCCATGGGGTCTTGGAGCAGAATGCGGATGTCTCGAAGAGGACTCGCCACATTTTTCCCGGTAGGTGGTCCAAGAGAAAAACGTTGAGACAGTGCGAACAATTTTCACCTCCCTGATTTTCGTCGTGCTGACCGTTGGGACAAACTTTCGGTCGGATCTTGAGGAGGATTGGCCAAAAACGCCCACGGACCTCTCTTGTACACGAGACCCAGAGATAATTTCAATATTATCTATCGTCATCTCAATTCCACCGGGAAAAGGTGGCACCGGCTGGCATTTTTTTTTCAGGGATAATAACGAACAAATACCGAAAGTCTCGTGCTGACGCCGGGCACGCGCCTCACGCTGTGAGATAACGGTTCTCGTTAATGTGGCCGAGAGAGAACAAAAAAAAGCATAATTCAATGGTTTTTGAATATTTTTCGATCCTGCTAGGGGCCTCGAGGAGAAAAGACCGAGGGATCGAAAAGAAGAAGAAAAAACTGAAAAGAAACGTCGAAGCAGGAAGACACGCGACAAAGCCCTGCGGCATTGCGACCTTTCCCTTATTCACCCGCTCGATCGTCAACCCTCGTCGTCGATATTACCATCGTCATCCTGACGCACGCGGTACGACCGCCGGGCAAAATACTCGGCAAATTTCTTCGACAACGTGTGTGTGTGTGTGAGAGAGAGAGAGAGAGAGAGAGAGAGAGAGAGAGATGCGAGATGGCAAGAGAAACGAGAGAGTTGCGTGAAAACTCGCAATAACGGTAAAAGCAACGATCATCCTCTGGGCTAACCGACGAGCGAACACATCGCACAACTCCGGAACACTGGAGAAATTGTCATGGTCGGCGTAACGAGAGGGTGGCGAAAATTTACAAAGCATCACGCGAGCTCGCGATATACACTAATATTACGGAATTTTCGACAATATGCGCCTTCGTATAAATATATATTATGTAAATGGTACGCAAAATTGTTCACCCCGAGGGATTTGTAATTTCTCATGGATCGATTCGTCGCTCAGACTCCCCTTCGTGTTTTTTGAGATCTTCCAGAGTTGTATTTGCCGAAGAAATTACTATGAACAACTGGACGATCTGCGTCTTAGAACTAGACAAATCTTACGAATTCTCACACATTCACGTGTAAAAAGAGAAATCATATCCCAGTGGCAGAAATTCAATGATAATGACAATGATCACGAAACCTCCCCAAAACTTTCGCATCGAGTCATCACGAATTTTGTGTGGGCTACAATTAAATGTGACGAACGTATCTTTTTTGGGCAACAGCCTTCAGGCAAAAAGACGCTTTTACACCTGTGAACGTTTCGAGTTTACATCGAAAAAAACAACATATCGCTCCTGCTGAGATGAGTTCTATATTTTTCTCTCCTTAATTGTGGATAATCGACAGAGAATCCTCTCTCTCTCTCTCTCTCTCTCATTATATATATGTATATAATGCGGCACATTCAACATTCAATATATATATATATATATGTAGGTGATCGAACTGGGATTTTGAGATTATACGAAAAATATAATGCCGATGTTTTAGCCGCCGGCCTAGCGGTGAGTTCTGAAAATACAAAACGAGAAAAACGTATACATACATATATATATATATACATTGTTTCGTGCTAGAAAAGACGGGTTGTTATGTGTAGGTTTCTAGGACGAAGGGCCAGTGAGCCACGTGTGGCTATTCCTTGGTGCTGTTCCTGCTGCTCTCTCGAAACTAGTCATCCCCGAGAAACCGACGCAATTATCCAAGGACGAGGGCGGTGTAGAACGCACGCGGCAGGTGATCCTGATACACCTCACCGTTGTTCCAAGGAGAGACTATCTTTTGCTGAAGAAACGTATTAGCAGATATACATCCCCCTCGATCCTCTCGTCTACCGACCACGCGCAGCCCCTGAATTCTCTCGGTCGCGCTCTCGCGAGCTAGACCGGCAAAAACCGTAGTAGACAAGATGCCTAGGATATATATCTCTTTCTCATCTGCGAGCACGTTTCGTCGCTGTAGTCGGTGTCTGCTTATTCCGCGCCTCTTCGGACGAACAGCTCGCTGGTCCGCCTCCTTCCTCTCGGCAGGTGAAGACGAAAAATTCGCGTAGACGAGACGAAGAAACGTATCGTTCGAAATTCTCTAGTTTCGCTGTGAGAGAAACGGCTAATAATGGCTACAAAGAAATGAGAGTGTGGAGAAGAGCTCCATTACGGGAATAATAATGATGATGATGATGATGATGATGATAGTAAAAAAATTATTTTATAGCCCTGGTAAAGCAATTTCAATATTTGCATAGTAATTAAATCGTTTTTACATCGATGTAATAAATTATTGTTAATATTTATTATTTTTAATAATAATAATATACATATTAAATATTATTATTATTGCAATATTATATGTTATGCTAAAATAAAGCGAACAAAATTCTATTGACATTATCAACAAATAATATTGTAGCCGGCCTTTAAATCATTCCGATTTGAAAATTTTAGCAAAAAATGCTTTTTCAAAGTATCAGTGAAAGCTAGACGACGGAAATTTAATGAATAATTTTGTGCATTATTTATTAACATACAAGTTTATAGGAACTCAAAGAAAAAAATATGTCTCCAAGAATATTAACGAAGAAACTCAAGCTTCAATTTATTTTTTCTCTTCGTACGATGAATGCAACCAAAGTTACGTGCTGATAAATATTGACAATTTTATTAAGGAAAAAGAAAGATCTTAAAATTTTCTTTAGCGGTGTATAAAGTGGCTCGTTAATATTAAAATATTATGCATATAATAATTATTCATTAATAATAATACCGATGGCTATTCCGATTAAAAAACCGTAGTTCCATACACCTAAAAAATTAAAAATAGTGTAAATATATGCAAGCGAATTAAAGGCTATTTGCATCCATCCAATTCATTAAAGATAAAATCTGATTCCCGTCGAAACGAGAATTCGATCGTCTGTCTACAATTTACGAGAAAGTCATAACGACGACATAATGCATCACGAAGAATATTAAAATGTTGACAACGGCACCAATCCGAGAATAAATATGCCAGACGGATGAATAAATGTATCCTCGAAACGAAGCGAGCTAATGATTCGCGAATACGAACGGATTCGAAGTAAAAACTTTATTCCAATGTCGAAATTCATCGAAAAAGTCTTGGGCCAGTCGGTCGAGCGAACTGGCAATAAAAATGCTAACAACCAAAGTAGGCTGGAAGTTCGTGCGGGGTGCGAAACCGGCAATCGAGATCGAGAGGCCCGCGAGAGAACGAGAAAGAGAGAGAGAGAGAGAGAGAAAACAGTCTTATTCTCTCGGAGCGAAAAGTCACTCTTTTATATACGCGCGTCTATCCAAGTTGCATCTTTCACGCGGATCGGGAGTGACTTTTGGAGCGAGAGACGTGGCATCAGCAGGTGTGCCGAGGGGATATCGTATATCGCGCGGGCGCTCGTTCTCGTCTCAAGAATTCACGAAACTAGCTGGCATTTCGAATTTCGTTGCGTGTGCCCGTTTTAAAGTTGCCATTTCTGACCCGACCGTTCGGTGGATATATATGGTTCAGGTATATAAGAATCGCATATACATATTACCGTAACTCTCATCCATCTCTGTCTTTCTCTCTCTCACTCCCTCATTCTCCTTTTCTCTCTCTCTGTCTTTCTGTCTCTCGCGTTCTAGGTAAAGTCGTGTGTGCCATCGCCTCGAAGAGAAAGAGAGTACCCCGCGGCTGCGGCATCGAGAAGTTCCTCTTATACACGGTTATCCACCGAAACTCCACTCTTCCCGCGTATATTATAGACTTTTTTTTTAATATCTCTGTTCGAGCCAAAATATTCTCTCTCTCGTATGTTTGGCTAGCACCTGCCATCCGATGGATAAACCAGAGACGATCAACGATTTCTCGGCAGAAAATAAGAAATGCACAAACCGAGTGGTCGATGCTGTGATGAACGAGTCGAAGATAGGGGAAGAATCACTCTCGAGAGAGAACTAGAAATAGTTACGTTGAGACAGAGACGAATCGAGGGAAGGAGAACGATGTGTGGCGTTTGGGTTTTTTAATGTTGTTTTCAGCACTCTCGGAAGAATACGCGACTAATTTGTTTCGCGGGTTCCTTTCGAAAGAGATCGCCTCGTGTCACCTGGGGTTCGACGATACTTGTCTCGATTCTTCATCGTGCGTTTATGCATATATATATATATATATATATATGTGTGTGTGTGTGTGTGTGTGTATTTGTGTGTATGTTGAAGTGCGCAGATGCCGCACGAGGAAGCCGTCGCGAGAGTAAACGAGAAACAGAAGAGGATCAAAGAATCGTCGAGAGAGGGTGGCGTGGCGACGGAGTGCCGATCGCGTCGTCGTCGAATACCACTTTTTATCCGGATTGGGGCCTCTCACGACATTTTCTGTTCTCGTGGCATTTCATTGTATAGATATATAGAGATCTGTACGAACGCTCCGATCGTTTCTCTCGTCGTCGTCGTCGTCGCCGTCGTTGTCTCGGCGCGGATCTCGTCATCGTCATTCAATCGATGCAACAAAGTGTACGATATGTGTCGTCGACAGTGTGGTCGGGCAGGATTCGCTTCTGGTTTCTTTGTGTCACGTTCGATCCGAGAATCCTTGCAAATATTCGATCCGCTGGGAGTTTGCGGAATTGTTCGCTACACGACTCACTGTCTTTTATACCTGCCAATTTTCTTACTTTTCCGGAGAATTGTTTACCTGTAAATCACTTTTCTTTTTGCTGAGGAAATGATTCTTTTGTTTTTGATTGAACGAGTTAAAGAAATGGGAAATTTTGAAGGTGTTGTTTTAATTTTGAATATTTTTTAGTTTTTGCACTTCGCTACTTACCAATTTTCTTATTTTTATGCAGACTTGTTCGTGCGTAGATAACATTTTTTCATAAAATAATGTTTTCTTTTTTAAATCTACATGAACTGCATTTTAAAAAATAGAAGAAACATGGAGATTCAAAGTTTTTTTAAAATTGGAATATTTTTGAATATTTGTAAAACAAACTTTACATTGAAAAATTGATTTCGGATTTTCTACAATTTCAATCGTTATTGAAACATTGGCAAGAAATCCATCAGGTTTTAAATCGATGCAAGAATTTCCATCCAGAAAAGCGACGAACTGTGGAAATAAATTAAAGAAAGAAATGCCGGAAACCGACGTCGCAAATCATCGCAAATTTTTGAAACTTTGACTGAAAACCAATCTTAGTTTCACGCTGGATAAAACGTACGATGATAAAACACACGAGCGGTACAACGCGTATGATATTCTATCTAGCGGTGGAAATGTTTTGTAGACGTATAAATGTAGTGCAGGGCGTATATATCGAGAGCGAACATCGCGAGGGCCTTTTCCCCCGCTGTGAGCCGACGACGACGACGCCCAGGTCGCGTCTCCCGCAGTGCGAACTGCATCGCCAGCTCACGTTCTCTTACGTATAGCGCACGGAAGAAAAAAAAACCAATTTCCCTTAAACCATTTTTCGTCATTCCGTCGTCGCGCAGGCCGTAACGCGGAAATAGTTTCACCACGAGCTGAACAGTTCTCTCGCACCGGGAGACTATCTCGGCTTGTTCTCGCGAACGGATGAAAAAGTCACACCGAACGGCAGAATACAGCCGGCACGTGCCTCTTCTGCGTGGCTTTCCCCCACGTGCAGTACCTTTGGGGGTCCGCTCCGCTGTGCGACCCGAGAAAATACGATCCTGACTTTCCCCACCATCCCTGAGCTCATTTTTCTCTTTTGTATTTTAGGTTAACGGGCTTCTTCGGTACGAATAGTTTCGAAATGCTCGGGGCTTTTGTATACTCGAGACGTCTTGTTTTTGCACATCATGTGGTAAAAGACTGCCGCGTGTAGGTACATATGCGTGTTTCCTGGTTACTCGTGCGTTTTTTTAACTTCCAAAAAAAACGTTAAGTGTCGGTGTTACGTGCGACGTACGCATCGAAAAATTTGCCTGTACACATACAAGCACTAAACAATCGATCAAAAATT
>JAPYZU010006296.1:0-14094 GCA_030523005.1 Tryphoninae sp. B BG-2022a | reverse complement strand
ACTATTTATATATATATATATATATATATATATATATATATATATATATATATATATAAAAGAATTGGAGCCAGCGGTAATGCGAGACCATTTCACGAAGAGTGCGCCACACGAGAGGAACTCGTAAAACTCATCCTATCCTCACATTGGCTCGCAGTGGTGGCGTTGCGCACGTACTTAAAACCCACCGACGTGGTGTACACTCTGCGATGAGAGAAAAGAATGGAAAGAAGCGAGGGAGAAGATGGGGGAAAGAAAGAAAAACAAAAATGAAAATGAAGGAACGACGGAACGGAGCACTTTCTTTGCCTCCTCTCGTATGGGTGTGCCCAACTAAGCCACCCGCTGGTTTTGCGAATAGCGGCATTAAATATCAAATAAAAATGTCAGCAAAAAAAAAGAAAAAAAAAAAAAAAAAAGAGGGGAGAAAAGGAGGGAAGAGAAGGAGAGAGAGAGAGAGAGAGAGAGAGAGAGAGAGAGAGAGAGAGAGAGAGAATGAAGAGAGAATGTGAGGCGAAATTTTCGGGTGAAGAGTGACGGATGGGGAAGGGTGGAAGGGGATGATAGAAGGAGAGCGCAGAGTCCTGGTACGACCGGAACTTGTACTCTTATTTTCTGATGGCTACCCTCGCGAACTACGCGAGTCTTATTTAGGTCGACTCGAATTTTACCAGCTCTTCGTCCCGAGTGCGAGCTACACAGATTTAATTAAATCCGGCAGACACCAAAACAACCCTTCGGCTATTTCTTTTTTCAACACCATTTCACTCGATTACCCTCGCTCAGGGCATTTGTATTAATTCTAGAATTTATACATTGTGCATCGATTATAAAATTGTATCGCTTTACGGATTTCGGTTGATCATAAATATTTCACCCCCATTTGGTATTATGGCATATAGGGGTTTATTAATCCGATTTAATCGTCCTTAGCGATCTGCAAATTTCACGATAAAACCCAAGCCTGTCCAAAGTTTCCCGAAAATTTGGTCAACGCGTTCGATCGTACACGCGAGATAAATATATAAATCAATCAACAAGCAGAAGCCGAATAAATCTCAACATAGTGAATGAATAATTCAGGAGAAAAAGAGCGATGTGTAGATATCACAGAAAATATAAATAATCGGCGCAATCTTCTGAATATTGATACAAACGTGAGTGTCTTGTGGCAAAGGGTTATTTTTCATACACGGAAATTATTCTCGCAATCCTTCCGGTCTAACCATTTTCGGCGAGATATATTTTCTTCCCTCGTGAAAAAAAAATCGAGAAGGGACGAATGATGGGTACAGTAATAATATGCAAAGTCTCGTCGAACGTACATACGGGAAAATTCTAAGCACAGCCGAACCGGAAGTCGATTCGGGATCCCCCGAGGGTTGATGATCTCCTGGTCAGGAGACGTGGAAGATATTTTTAATATCCGGCGAAAGCAGAGAGTCCTCTCGATCTTACGAGGGCGTTGAATACGAACGAAAGGTCCCAAGACACAGGAAGAACGCGATTCCTCTCGGAAGACCTCCCCCTGTTTTATCGCCCCCTGTAACTTGCTCTGTCTAGACTCATCTTCTTTCTTTCCGGAGGGAAGATGAGTCTAGAGAGAGTCTAGGATGAGTAGATGGAAACAAGAAATTTTTCGTCGGTACGAGAGCGAAAAAAACTTTGCGTCATCCTCCACAAATATCACATCCTCCCTAACTTGCCCTTCACTTCCTTCCTTCTCTCCACCAAAAAAGCACTATTTTCATATATTACTTTCTTGCGAAATAACTCATAAAATAAAAAAAGCATAACGGCGTAACGTTTTTTTTTATTCCTAATAAACACACACGTAAAAAACCTGTAAGAAAAATAAATCAAAGCGATATCATATCTATATACTAATACGGCAGTGGGATAAAAGTCCATGTGGCAACTCAAACCACTCGGTTCTTGCCATCCAACATCTCTATTTCATTTTATTCTGCGGAACAGAGCGGCCGGAGCAACAGGAAGCAAAAGAAATGGAGAAGAAATGTTGTAGGATTTGCGAAATTGCGGGGGTTCCTGTCCACGAGGGATTGCCAAGCTTTTGGGAAAACCGGCTGTCCGAGAGGCTTCTCGTATATACCCGAGACAGATGGAGAGGAGAGCAGGAGAGAGAGAGAGAGAGAGAGAGAGAGAGAAAGAGAGAGAGGGAGAGTGAAGCTTCTGGGACAAGAAAATAATAAAAGAAAACTGCGAGGAGGAATACTGTAGAGAAAAATAGGGGTGGTTGAAGAGAATAAAGGGTGGTCGACAGCTGGTGGCGATCGGAGTCTTTGCGGCCTGCCCGTGCTCTCCTTTACAAAGCTCGTGCTCTCTCTCTCTTTCTCTTCTTCCATCTATCCTCTTGGACCCCCACGTCCCTCCATCCGCTGAGGTCAGCCGGTGCGGATCCCCCGATCGTGCCACCAGTGGAAATTGTAGGATTAGGAGGAAAGCCGCGAAGGTGATGCCGGCGCGCAAGGCAAAGGCGCGGGCGAAAGGACGAAGGGGAATGAAGATGGGACGAAGGCGGAAGTCTCGAGGAAAGCCCTCGACCTCAACTGGGATCCGTTCTGGAAGATGGGAGAAGGTGGATGCCGTAGTAGTGGATGGCGCAGAGGCAAACAGGCGTTAGACAAAAAGGGAGAGAGTGAGAGAGAGAGAGAGAGAGAGAAGATAGAGAAGACTGGAAGTGGAGAGATCGAGTGAGCGGAGGATGGCTTCCCCGAGGGTCGAAGCGTTTAATCGGGTAACGGGCGAATCTCGGAGAGAGAGGGATGAGTCTTATCGTCGAGAGAGAAGCTTCATGCTGCTTTTCTCCTGGCGAAGAAACAGAACGAGGAGACGCAAAAAGCTCTGAGCAGAAGAACGGGAGGTAGAGCGAGAGAGATACAAAAAAACGACAAATTAAAAGGCCATCGAGAATCGTTCTCGAGAGAAACTGCAGATTCTCTTGGTCGCTAATACTACGAGAGCTTTCTCCCATAGTGTGGGTTCCACTTTTAGATGGTCTGGTTTGTTTTCTTTACTTCGAGGCTTTTTATTTCTCCTAGACGTGAAGTTTACCCCAGTCTCTCACTCTCTACCTCTTTATCTCCGGTTCTATAGACGTACCACCCCCTCGGTCTGGTTTTACACAGCGGTCATCCCTTACATAGTGAACATTGCTGCTGCTGCTGCTGCTACTACTACTACTACTACTGCCGTTGTTATTGTTGTTGTTGTTGTTATTGTTAGTAGTGGTGCACCATGACGAGGGAGGGTAGAGCAAGGGTCGAGGAGACAAACGGCCGCGGTCGCGCTTCCGTTCGTGTAACGCCACACGATAAATCGAGTATCGACTGTTACCGTAGGGAGAGCCAACGAGAGAGCTCGTTCGTTTCGAGAGAAGAGCCGTGGATCCAGGAGCAAGAGTGGAAGGGAAAACAAGAGAAAGGACCGATTGTATGTGCACTAAGACCACTACAACCACCTCTACTGTATTCAGTAGGAAACACCTTCTCATTGAACGTCGTTTCGTGTCCGAAAATAACGAGGCGCCTCCATTACCTTTGTTCAAATCACGAGATATATTTTTACCATTTCGTCCTTTATTTTACCGTCTTTAGGGTATAAAGCACGTCTAGTTTTTTACAAAACCTGAAAAATTTCTGATAAAGGCTGAACTTTGATAACCTTGAAAGAATCTCCTTGGTATCTGACAGTTTGGTAGGCATCAAGGTTGGCGATTGAACGACTTGAAAAAAGAAGAAAGTAAAGAAGAAACGAATTTTATTGCACGAGACAAGTGTAATGATATTTCTAGACTTCGTCTCGCGTATCCATCTTCCAATCTGAAACTTTGATCGATCCGTAAGGAAATGAAATATGTGCGACACGCGTGCAAGCAATGTAACACACATATATGCAAAAACCGGCGTATCGAGGGTTCAAGGAAAACTGAACGAATAAAATGAAAAAAAAGGACGTATTCTTAGAAGATTCAAAGAAACCTCTCTTACAATGAGAAAAGAAGAGAGGAGCGATGAGAGAAAGGACAAGGTAAAGAAAAGAGATAGAGAAAACATTCGTATGAGTGCGAATATAAGAATGTTGAAAACATCTCGCGGTTTCGAAAAAGCTTCACCGACTACGAATGCACACGCAAGAGGCCGATTCGCCCTTCGAATGATATATCGAAGATATTGAATACATCGAAATGTATGTAGCTACTATAGTATTGGAGGTAGCTGCTATATTACTTGCGACTGGAAAGGGGAAAAATGCCATCGGCATCGTTCGTCGCCAACACACACACACACACACGTATTCCCTACGATTTTATCGCATACGTATATACCAGCTTCCTACGGTTAGTCGGGTTATGTATAACGGTGTACCATGGCTGAGAGAGAATTCGAAGGGTGAATTGCAGTGAGCGAGAAACGGGAGGAGTTGGGCTTGGAGGGTAACGACAAATTGCCGATATTTGCGCTTGCATTATATACGTGTATATGTCCGGGATTCTTTCTCTCTCTCTCTCTCTCTCTCTTGCCTCTTTCGTGGTCTCTTTTATACCAACGTTGTGTGTACAGCTATATATATGTATGTAAATAGAGAGGGGGAGAAACGTGGGGAGGAAGGAAGGCGGGGGTGCCAGTGGCAAGAGAACCCCGTCGCTCAGTCGGAAACTTGAGCTCGTTTCGAAGCTTCTCCCGCTTTTTTCCTCTGGCTCAATTCCTGGGTTGTCGAGTGCGCGATCTATTCCCCTTCCCTCTCCTAGTTTCTTTTTTTTTTTTATTATTACTTTCATTTTTCATGTATTTTATTTCATATCATTCCTGGCCGCTCATTTCGTTCGTATCATTCCTGGGAACCCACCGTCTCTCGTTCTGTCTTTACCAGATTCAATTCTGGGAAAAATCATGGATGCGCGCGACGGATCCGCGAAGAGCCACACATTTGGCTCAACGAATTCCCGCGGGAATTCCGCGCACCCCGCGTTTATGTATAGGCAAGACCCGCCTTCGCGATTTTCGTCTCTCGATCACGAGCATTTTCTCAACCCCCTCCTCCCTTCCTCTCAATCATCTCCGATTTTTATTTTAAATATTATTCTCCGCGAGGTTTGGCTTCGATATTTCAATCGAGCGAATGTGTTCGAGGTGGAATTGGACGGGATCGAGGGAACCGCAGAGTGGGGGGTTAATGGCGTTTTCTCAAATCGAATTCGAGGAACATGGTAAAAACTCTCACGGGGGGACGGGGGTGGGGGGTGGATTCGTAATCGTTCAATCGATTAGAAATCTTTGGATTAAATCGCATTGCTGTTGGCAATTCTTACAGTTTGCTCTTTGGCTGTCTTCGTTACTTTCTTCGCCTCTCTTGCTCGCTTGCTCAAACCCTTGGCTCGAGCGATTTTAAAATTCGAAGAAGGTAGTTTAGATAAAAGCGAGGTTTGCCCGGTGCTTGCTCGACGATGGATATTCCACAGAGAGTCGCTTTCTTCGAACGCCTTGGGAGTGATAAGACTCTCGCTTCATATATCTCTATATATATACATATATCGCGACATCGAACTCTAACCCCCCGAAGAATTTTACTGTGCGTCGTCCGCCATCATGAAACCTTACAAAGCGAAAAGTTTCCAAATTTGCTTCTTCCCTTTTGCACGTAAATTCTGTAAGATTTCTTCTCGTGCTACAAACTTTCCATTCCTATTCTCAATTTGAAACAACCCTTAATTTTGTCTGTCGTCATTAAACGAGAAGACGTAAAAATAAATTTCTCATTAAATTCATACCAACGAGTCGCGTTGCATCGTACGCTCGAAAAAAAAAACGCGTACCTCGATACGAGACTTCACGATCAGTTGATGTTCATATGAGGAAAGACACGAGTTAAGCGATATAGGAAAACGGGGAAACGAAAATGGGCTCGGAGTCTAGCGTAATTGGAGTGCACACCGCCGATCCTAGAGAGGGAGAGAAGAGCGAGGAAGAGCACGAGCAACAAGCAGGGAGAGACAACGAGTTGATATACATATATATAGGACCTATAAGAGAAAGACGGGCTGAGTGATACGCTCTAGCTGCTAGAGGGTAGAAAGAGGATGAGCGAGAGGGAGAGAGAGAAAAAAAAGTCGTCAACGGATAAACGAAGTTAGGATAGCCGGTGAAACGGGAAACAGGTCGTGACAAACAGGCTCTCGTACGTAGAGAAGCTTCGAGCAAAAAACAACGAGGCGACAGCATCAGCCACCTCCCTCTCGTCTCTCTTGTCTCTCTTTCAATCTCTCTCTCTCTCTCCCTCTTTATCCCTTGCTCTTTTCATCCCCCATTCGTTCTCTCAGCCGCTCTTTACTCACCCACGTCTACACACACACTAGCACACATATGTATGTATATATATATATTCCTATTTCGAATAAGGATGGTAAGCCGATAGGTCGTTACCGTACACACCCATTCATCCACCCCTATACCTTCACACACCCCTATGCGTATGTCTATGAGAAAGAAATCGAACTAGCACGAGGACGTTATCTCCCTCTCTCTCTCTCTCTTTCTGGCCTCAGGCTTCCACACATCTTTTCACTCCGTTAACTCAAACTCTCTTTCTCTCTCCTCTAGCTTGCCCAACCCATTTTTTTGTATACGAAAACAGAGAACGAGGGAACTTTTGCATTACCGCAGCCACGTTCTACGAGGGTCGTGCTATGTTCATGGGCGAATGAACGAGCATGTACACTGTGAAGAAACAGAAATGTACGAAGGCTGCAAACTGAATTTCACGATCATGGAGGAAGCTGGAAACATGTCAACGTAGTATGTGTATTTTTTAAGCGATCTGAAAAGAACGGCTCACTGGTAGAGGGAGTTACGCTTGATGTACTTGAGAGTCGCAAAAAAAAAAGAAAAAAAAGAGTCAGTTACCACGGAGGGTGAGGAATAAGGGCGTACGTATTTATACTTCAGAAAACAGGGTTAGCTATCGAGTAAAGGTGATGCAGAAAGTGATAGATGCGACCTTTGACCCATTCGCAAAGGCTTGCTCGCAGGTTTGTAAATGTTACGCGAGGTACGTGGGTTGTACATCGTGCGCGTACGACATCTTTCTAAAATGGAGAGATAGACGTAGTACAGTTAGGGCTCGGTAGGAATAAAGTAAGAGGAAACAAAAATTAATGAGAGGAAAAAAAAACCCGAAAAATAAATAATTTGATCAAATTTTTCATGTAATTGTTGATTAGTGAAAATAACGTTACACTTAAATAAATTGGCGTTCCAACCCTTCGGAATCCGATTGTCGAGTAATACGAATATGGACGGAACCCTTTTTTTCTTATCGATGTAGGTACATACGCGTTCATCAATCGGAAACGCAATTACTTTTTGACCAATTTGATAGACCGACGTCGAAATGAGGCAAGCGATAAGAACCCGGAAATAGTACGATAGACGTATAAATGGTGAATTCGGAGTTATCAAGTAAATAAATAAACTACCAGCTGATATGATAGATACGATTCTAACGTGAGGGAGAGAGTAGCGGAACACGATGTGCTTTCTCCGTACAACGAAATAACGTGTAATTGTCACCTGTGATGGATATGCGAGCGCATTCATAAAGCAGGGGTGGAGAAGTTTCATACGAGTTGGGACACTGACAGTCTATTCACGAATCGAAAGGGCGAATACTAATGGCGTACGTTCAGAGATTCGAGCAGCATTGTTACGATAAAAATCGTCCTCGATTTTTATCGAGGACGATTTATTTCAATATTTTTATATTGACGAACCAAAATATCTTTCAAATTATTTATCGATGTAAATAATAAATTGATCGTACGTACGTGTTTTTTTCGAATGAAGATAGACGCATGTTCGTTTTTTTCGAAGTACTATCAATACCACACGAGTCAATCCCTTCGTCTCTCACGTGGCACGTTGACGAGCTATACCTATATACGCGCCCTATTGCACCCTGTCGTTCAATGGACAGGGATAATCTCTTTTGCGAAAGTGGTGGATAGGTATCTATCACGAGTAACGTGCAACGAGTTTTAAAGGTCGAAGGCACGTCCAGGTAAATGCGCTCAGCAAAAGAGAGAGAGGGGGGGTGGGTGGAGGGAGGAAGAGGGAAAGGGTTGAAAGAGCATCGAGTAAAGGTGTGTAGGAAGTGGGTGTTGAGAGCACACAGACACTTCAGGTGGAATGGCGCGTATGTGCGAGTAAACGCGTTTATATTCTTCTGGTGTACACTTTTACGCCTACCTTTTTTTTTGCCGCGTAAACCCCTTTTTCACGTATCATCCCTATCGACCTTTCTCGCACGAGCCCATATTGCATATGTTACACCCCTCTCAGTACTAATACACGATCGCTCGGGGCCTTTCCGCGATATGGCATATTCAATATCCAATTAATACAACGCTATATTCCACCGGTCTAAAATTCAGTACTAGAAGATATAGCAACGACGATATATATATATCATCGTGTTGGCTCAATTTGTACTCCGTTGTTAATTCTACCGTCACCACATTCTCGAGATCCGACAGTGCATATAGCGATACCAATGACGCTTTGTGCCGTTGATCGGGGAGCTCGTGGATACTATCATCGGCACGGAGTCTGGGATCGACCCTTCGAGGGAAGCTCGATGAATACTAGGAGCGATGGATTAAGACGTGCAACGCTCAACAAGATGTCGGTAGATCGAATCCTCTCCCCACGATCTTCCTCTCGTGTATATTGCTCGACCGAATCGCTAGTTAGGTTTCCATTGTATCGGCATGTCGGGCGGAATATAGACCTTCTATGGACAGGATCGCCTTACCAACAAAAAAGAAGAAAATCCCTTATTGACGATAGAACGTATACAATTTCCAAACGAATCTATAAAAATAGAGATCGAATAAATCTATCGATAAAGATAAATTGGACGGATGAAATAAATGTAATTTATTTCAATTTATTCAAATTACCCGCGCGAAATTGAATAGTAAATTTTCCACTGGGCGGCTGTTCTTCGAACTGGAAATATCTTCTAGTATTTATAATTAAATTTTTAATCTTAATTATAGCAGCGTTATTCGACACGACCCGAACAAACTTTTACAGGGAGAAGAAGCATAAAGCATCGGATATTGCTCGCAGGAATGTCCCAGATCGACGTTATTGAGGTGGAATATGCGGTTCCCTTTAGATAAGGCCCATTTTCCCTCGACTACCCCTATAGTCGAGCCACTATGGTATATGCACTCTGTGTAAATATGTATAGGTATATATGTAGTTACTATATAGTGTACACTGAGAGCGATCCGTAGAGTTATGGCCGGTATGAAACCCATAGCAAATGATGCAGGTATACGTGATCGGTGAGTAAACCGGCTGTCGGTCCTCCACGTTGAACTGCGCACTCCCTATCCCTCTCTCACCGTCATACCATCGCTCGACATCGAGCAGATCGCGAGACCATGAGTCTCTCTCTCTCTCTCTCTCTCTCTCTCTCTCTCTCTCTCTCTCTCTCTCTCTCTTTCTCCTCTCCACGATACTATACACCCCTCTGGCGTTCCTGCAATCAGCAATCCGCCGTTCATACTGCCATCACACTCCTGGCTATATATAAATATATACTATATATACATACAGGATAGCCCATGGGTTCACTCTCTCAGTCACGCGAAATATAAATTCGATATAACCGCACCGCAACGTACGCGTCGTGTATACGAGAGGACATTTTCTCTTCATTCTTGACCTACATGTTAAAAAGCTTCCACGCTGTGACTGTAAGATATAATACACGTGGCAGAAGGAAGGGGCTGAAAAGGTATTTGGAAGGAAGGGGCTGTGGAAAAAGTATTTGGAATAAAAATGTTATCGGTTAGATTGATATTTCGAATTTTTACGAAAGGGCGCGAGATACAAAGTGAATTTGTGACGTAGACGTGATATAGGACTATTTTTTTTTACTTTCGATATCTCACAGATATTACTGTGTTCTGGTGGGATTCCTGGTTGTGGTAGTAACTTTTTTTCAGAGACATTGATATTATAGGCGACATTAAAAATATTTTTAATTCGATTCGATATGTGTTCAGTGATTGAATGAATGAGGAATGGGGGTAATAAATACAGCGAAAGCTCGAGGGAAAAGTTCCAACACTTCCAATATTGTTTAATCTCAGAATTTCTGTTTCTGCGTACATCGAAAACTAGCCTCGTATGAACACCCCCGTATCGAAGAGCCACTCTTTTTTTCAAGTTTTCCTTCGTAACAGGAGGAAAAGGAACACTTCATTTGATTTCTCGATTTTTTATCCCGCCTGGTACGAAGCAATCAGCGTGAAGGTTTCGTGCTTCGTTGATTTTTTGATAAATAAAAAAGTGCGCGGTAAAAGAAAAAGAAAAAGTGGGCGAGTGAAAAAGTCAAACAAAGAACTGGAGAGCGGTGCAGAGGCAGGCCTGTGCATTCTACTATGCAATATATATATATATATATATATATATATATATATATATATATGTATATAGGGGTGGTCACGTTGCGGCCATACGCGTTCTTCTCATCCCAGTTTCACAGTTCTCCAATCGTTGGACCGATAGAAACTCACCCCTAAAACGGAGAATTCTCCACCAGGAGATGGGGAGTGAGATGTAGAGAAAAAAGGAGAGAGAGAGAGAGGGGAGAGAGGGAGAGAAAGAGAGAGAAAGAGAGAGGGAGAGAGAGAGAATACAGTGTCGGGTTGGTCCTGATGAATGCTGATGTATTCAATCAAGGAGTCTGACGTAATCGAGCGAAATGTCGAGTTCGACGGAGGGTGCAGGAACTGAGGCAGAGGTGAGGAAGAGTGTGGGAAGCTTCACAGAGGGATAGAAAGAGAGCGTATGAGAGGCAAAAGACGAGGGAGAGAGTGAGAGAGAGTGGGAGGGAAAGAAAGGGGGAGAGGGTGGAAAGGCGGAAGGTTGAGTGAGCACGTAATACCTCTACGTAGAACGTTATGGCAGACATATTGGATCATCATGGCTGGATACGATACAATCAGAATTCCACCCCTGTTTCGTCCTACCACCCCCGTGCGCTCACGGGTCCACCCTACTCTCTCTCTCTCTCCCTCCCTCCCTCTCTCTCTCCCGTTTGTATAGGTCGATGGCGACGGTGCCGTGTCCTCTATTAAATTTCTCGTAACGCTGGCAAGACGTTGTCTCGGTTAAAGGGGCGTGACAGAAAACGTGTATCATCGATCGCGAACCCGAGAGCGATGTGGGAAAGGTTGAAGAAAAGCTTTTGCATCGTTCATTTTGCTCCGTTCCTTTTTTTTATCCCCACTCTTCATCAACCTTTATATCGATTCTCAGTTTCATGAAACCCCATAAATGACGTGACTGAAAAAAATCACCCGATCAAGTTCCCACGTTGAACAGAGAGAGAGTGAGAACGGGAAAGGGTGAGAATACCACACCCCACCCGACGCTCGAACACTCGTCGTATTTTTCGGTTCACTGCCTTCTGCTCGGTCTTATAAATTCATTTCAACACGGAGGAAAGTATTCCCGAGCGACGACAGACGAAAAGACAGAGAGAGAGAGGGAGAGAGAGAGAGAGAGAGAGAGAGAGAGAGAGAGAGAGTGGCAGCTCCGCGTAATAAAAGCGCGTAAAATATGAAACAAGCCAGGAATGAGAAATTGCTCGTAATACGATTGAAGACAATTTCCTACTTTTGATTTTTATTTTCGTTATCACAAATCTTTTTTTTTAATCAACACAAGCTCCATCGTGTTCTTCATACTTCCGACTCTCCATCACTTCCCATAAGCCCCAACCTCCTACTCATTCGGATTTTTTCAAAGCTTTTGTACATTAAGAGTCGTTCGAGTCGATTTTGTACATATAGATCGCTGTGCACATACGTACACACACATTTATATGGATGAGACTATTTCGGGAATACCACTTTTTCACAGTTCATTGCTCGTCAAGACTTTCATACGTTGAAAGACGCAAATAATATAAGTAAGTGTTCAGTAATAGAACAGCCGTACCATTTTTAAATCGTCCAAGCGAGATATTTTTATCGTATATATATAAAGTTTTTAATCGCATATATATAAAGTTTGAGAGAAATATGAAATTCATTCTATAGGGTGAATTTCATATTTTTCTCAAATTTTATTTTAAGGCAGATGGGATCATTACAAGCAAACGTTGCAAATATACATTAGGGATATTTTAAGCAGTTTATGAGATATAAATGTTTAAAGTCGGTCTAATTAGAGCGCACCGAGAGGCGTTGGCGTTAAACGCGACCGCGTAATAATATAATAAATAAAATTAACTGTTCTGAACTTTGCAACCCCAAATGTAAGGTTCTTCGGCTATCTCTATGGCTAGGGCGGGAAGTGGGCGGCTCTAACGCTTCTTGGCGCGCTCTGATTGGTCAACGTTTAATTTTTATATCTCGTAAACTACTAAAAATATCCAGAATGTATATTTGCAATTTTTGTTTGTAATGGGCCCATCTACCATAGAATAGAGCCTGTTCCATCTTATAAAATTCACCCTATATATATATATATATATATATATATATATATATATATATATGGGGTATATATTATATTTATATTTTATATTATATATATCTTTTCTAGAATTTTCTAATTCTAGAAAAATAAAATGGGGAATATACATGGTATATATAATATAAAATATAAATATATGTGATATATACTGGGATGAAAGCAGTGAATGGAGGGGTCGTTATTCATATTTGAATTGAAAAATGCATAATTTTAACGCATAAAAACGATTTATCTTATATTTTTATTTCTATTTACTTTATTTGTGCCAGCCGCGATCATTAGTGGAATATCTTTTTTAGTTCAATGTTTGTTTCTTTTTTTAACACGAAGTCCTTTTATGCCGAATGAAGAAACTCCTCGAGAATTTTCTTTGTATTCTCACGCTGACATTTCTGCGGGTTTTTCTACGAGCGGTAGCTCATTTTTCATTTTTATATAGTCCATTCGCGAGGGACACGTGACTCGCAAGAAAAGAAAACAAACAAAAATTAATTCCGTGTCACCGTGTTAGCGCCGAGAAAAAGTCCTTGCGGAGCTCCGGGAGAAATAAACCAGTGCGCGGATCTCGTCGAAAAATAATTAAAAGCTTCGAGTGGAAGCAGGAAAGAGAGAGCAAAAGAGAGAGAGAGAGAGAGAGAGAGAGAGAGACGAATGCATTAAACCACGGTGATGGAGCTTGAAGAGTGCCCGGCGATGTGGTTTCCTCAATGTTCTTTATTTTTATTTTTTCACTCTTTTTTTTTAAATTGGTTTGTAGAATTCGCTTTTCCGCGTGGCTGCCACCATCGTACGAAAAAATGAACTCGTTTACCACAATATTACCTCCAAGATGTACCTACCTAGTCAATGCAACTGAGAGAGGGCGAATAGAACAGAAAGGAAAGATGAGAACGAGATGAAAAGAAATATACGTATACAAAACTATAAAAAAATAGTCGTTAAACGTAAAATATGTAAAAGAGTTATTTTTTTCACGTCCCATCGCCTTCAAAAATGTGAATTATTTCTTTTTTTTTTTTTAGCATAAACATAAATACGATACATATCTCGACTTATCCAGCATCGAAATTCGTGAATTTATTTTTTCATTCGAAAGTATCGATAATATGTCTGTATCGAAAAGTTATCGCACGTTATAAATCGTTCATCTTCGGTAGTAAAAAAAGGGTCTATCGGAGTAGTAACGAGGGCTAAAGCACCTGGGAGATTTTACAGTCAAACGGTAGTACTCGCCTGTCGACGAATTGGACGATTATGTTTTTTGTGCTCGGGGCTCCGGGACGCCTCATAAAATCTTTTTTTATAGAATAAAAGGGCCACGCTGCGTGCTGGTTCGGGGCAAATACGTCGAGGGTGATTTTCTTTGAACGCTTCGCTCAGCAGCATGCACGGAGCTCGCATGGTTTTCGCAAATTCGATAGTTGAACCGTTTACAAGGTGGTCGGTTTCCATCCTCGATCTTGTGCGACGTCAATCCTGGATAAGATATGCCGCTCTCGACCGAGAGATAGGACCG
>JAPYZU010006294.1:0-14524 GCA_030523005.1 Tryphoninae sp. B BG-2022a | reverse complement strand
ATATAATATAATATAATATAATATAATATAATATAATATAATATAATATAATATAATATAATATAATATAATATAATATAATATAATATAATATAATCTGATATAATATGATATAATATGATATAATATAAAATGATATAATATGATATAATATAATAAAATACGATATAATACCATATAATATAATATGATATAATATAATACAATATTATATATATATATATATATATATATATATATATATATATCGATGTATGCCACACGCTAGAGTATCAGTAGGGTTTAAAGAGTTCGGTGAAGTTAAAGTGAGAGGGAGAGAGAGAAAGTCTCGGTTATAGTCTAGGTACGAAGGGTACTTCAAGATGGCACCATCAGCGATATTCACAAGCCACGAAGCTTCCGTCTCTGACTCATGGCCGCTTGTATTCTCCCTCTCGTTTCCCCTCACAGTTTTCTTCCATCCACGAGCATCGCCCTCTCGCGCCACGATCCCTCGATATTTGCCCCGCTGATGCTTCTGACCCTCTCTTCCTCTCTCTCTCTCTCTCTCTCACACACTCATCTTTCTCCTTCGTTTCGTCGCCTCTTCCATCTTCGCAGCCTTCTCTGACGTTTGCTCTTCGTGTCTTTTTATCTCCCTCTTTTCACCTCCGACAGCAACCTCCCCCCCCCCACCCTCCGCAAAGTCCCTCTTACGTTTTCTCAGCCCCTTCTCACTCTTCTCGACCAACACTGACTTTCATAAACGTACGTACACACCTATACCCTTCACCTTTTGCCTACACTCGATCTTCGAATAACCTACATTTAGTGCCCTCGCGCTCTTTCGCTTTACGATGAACGAGGAGAGAGAGACGAACCCCGCCGTGTCACGCCGACTGAGGAATACGGTGAATAGGCGCAAAAGGCCTCGAAAAAAAAGGCTAAATTGCCTCGTACTTGCACCGTTTGTTCGTCACACGTCTTTTTGACCTTCCCCCTAATTCATTTGTTCGTATATCCAAGAATAAAGAAGGGTAGGCACGAAATAAACGCGCCGTGGTATTCGGCAATTACTGACTCGCTGGCCTATCTTCGATTTAGTGACTTACAATTAGTGACTTATTGATTTACCGACTGTAGGTAACTTACCGACCGAACAAATTAACGCCATTGGCGACTTAACGAGTTGGCGGCCGTTACCAATTCGCTTGGAATAACCAAATTGAACACGCTTTAAGATTCTAAATTGTGCCACAGCGCGTGAAAATTATGGGGCGTATCGACCAAGCACAAATTCCCACGAGAGGAACTTTCTCTCCGGATGGCCTTCCGCTATTCCTTCAACAGGGATAATTAAGAACGTCTAAAGCTTTCATCTGCACAGACGAGAGACACTAATAATTTATACGAAGCCTACGCATACCCATGGGGATGCTACCCCTGACGTTTCTGAGGGTGCCATTTATACGTACGTACCAAAGTCTCGTACCTATCGTGGATCCCAACAACTTTTCCCTTCCCGCGTACTAAGAAATATATCTTATCGTTGAAAATCAGCACCAAAACGTGCCCGAGAAGGGTGAGTAGGAAACGGAAGTTGCTGAGCTCGCGGAAGGAAAGGGGGGGGGGGTGCCAGGACGATAACACGAGGGTGGGTTTGGTGAGTTAGGTGGGTTCGTGGGAGAAGCATCGCTAGTGAGTTTAATTTGCAATGTTTCGTGTTTACATAGTCGAGAGATTCCGGAAGTTCCACGATCACTTGTCGAGGGTTCTCAACCTTCTCCATCTCTCATAGTTTGTAGCACTAGTTCTATCTACGTATATGCATATATATATATATATATATATATATATATATATATACGCAAACTATCGTATATAATATACCTTGCAACAGAAATTACATGACCGGGACTACGGAAGTCACTTTTTCGATATAAATTCCTCGATCCTTATTCGGCAAAGGCCTAGTACCTAGATTATCCTAATTATGTTTATACTTCGCTCGATCGACCTAATTAGTTTATTAATGAACTCGTGGGATTATTGTACACTTAGGGCATATTTTCTTATCGTATTCTTCCATTTCCGTTCGTGACTGTAGGTTGATGTTTGCCTCTTGAGTAAAAAGGAAAATCTAAATCGCATCAACAGTCATGAGAAATCATTATGCCGGAAATATAATGAATTAGCAAGCCTCTGGAATTATTATGTCATTGGGAGATTTGTTTTTGTCGTATACTTCCATTCCTGTTTAGAATTATATATTGATATTTGCCTCTTGAGTGAAACAGAAAATCTAAATGGTATCAACATTAGTGACAAATTATCTAGATACATTTAGGGCGTGGATAAATATTAGATTCACTCAAAAGTATCAAATTTTCTTGAACATTTGTATGATCAAGAAAGAAACGTAGTTAATCTTTAGCCAAACAAATGTTTAATAATTTTATATAAAAATCGTGCAATCTTTTCCGATTCGAACATTTATCTGATAAAAATTGAATCACCGAGAGATTACGTGTAATTCGAGATGAGCGGTGTATCTCGAGTTTCAACCGCTTCAGATTAGCCACAGAACCGAGGATCGAAATCGCGACACAGCATTGATGGCGTGTGAGAATCAACGTTCTAACAGGACCGAGGTGGATCAAGATGGGATTACGCGTTTAACGCGTTCGATATAGATATATATATATACATATATACGTACAAGTGCAGAGTAGAAACGGTAGGAATAGGACGAAGGCAGGTTAGAGACTAAATGAAATTGGGTCAGTTAGGGATAGATGGAGAGTGAGAGAGAGAGAGAGAGAGAGAGAGAGAGAGAGAGAGAGAGAGAGAGAGAGCTGTCTAACAGGTTCTGAAACAGTGTGCTTTGAGGTGCGTGTATTGCGGTATCGCCAAATCAGCCGAATGGACCGTCATCAACATTAAGCTCTACTTTTTCCACCCATATAGTAAATAACCTACATACGACATTCCATAGCAAGTAGATATAAATAATATAATAAAATTAAAAATTGAAAATTATCAGATTCTTTTTATCATTTTTGTGTCAACTTTTATCATGATTTTTAAAAATGGCTAATTTTTTTTTAATTTATTTGTCAATATGGTTATTTTTTTATTTTTCACCCACATGGGAAATAACTTGCATACGACATTTCATAGCAATTAGATAAAATTCAAAATTGTCAAATTCTTTTCATCATTTTTGTGTCAACTTTTATCATGCTTTTTCAAAATTTGTAACTTTTTTCAATTTAACTGTCAATATGGTCCTTTTTTAAATGTTTCACCCATATGGTAAATAACCTTCATACGACATTCAATACCAATTGGATAAAATTCAAAACTGTCAGATTCTTTTTATCATTTTTGTGTCAACTTTTATCATGCTTTTTTAAAATTGCTATTTTTTTTTTAATTTATCTATCAATACGGTTCTATTTTTTGATTTTCCACCCATATGCTAAATAACCTGCATACGACATTCTATACCAATTGGACAAAATTCAAAATTGTCAGATTCTTTTTATCATTTTTGTTTCAACTTTTATTATGCTTTTTTAAAATTGCTAATTTTTTTTAAATTTATTTGTCAATATGATTCAATTTTTTAATTTTTCACCCACATGGGAAATAACTTGCATACGACATTCCATAGCAGTTAGATGAAATTCAAAATTGTCAGATTGTTTTTATCATATTTGTATCAACTTTTATCATGCTTTTTTTAAATTGCTAACTTTTTAAAATTTATTTGTCAATACGGTTCTATTTATTGATTTTTCACCCGTATGGTAAATAGCTTGTATACGACATTCCATGCCAATTGGATAAAACTCAAAATTGTCAGTTTCTTTCTATCACTTTTGTATCACTTAATATTATGCTTTTTAAATTTGTAACTGTTTTCAATTTATATCAATACGATTCAATTTTTTTCTTTTTTCTTCCTTTGACTGCAACTTATTTCCATGTATGCACTCTATTTGTACAAAAGAACGATTCTTAATTAAAGATCGATAACGAAAACGATTAAACCCAAGATCAATCATCGACATCGACATTAATAAAACCAATTCAATTTCGCCATTTCCTAACAAATCCCAGAATCAAAGCGTTTCAAGTATACGAATCATTGAATATTACGACGTAGGATAGAATGGCAGAATGCAGGATGAATCTTAAATTTGGCGCCGGATTGCTCGAACTGTTTCAGAAATGGAATTGGCCTTACGTATGCATATAGCTACCTCGTATAAGAAAGCGGAAACATCAACGCTCAAAACAGAACGCGTCGCCACCTGACCTAAGTGCGTCCACCCCAATTTAATTCATCCGGCTACCACTCTATGCTGAGTGACGCTAACTCAATAACGCCGAAGCCATTTGAAATTCTAATGCATTTCGGGAGTTACGTATCTATTTACATCTATTATGTGGGCACTGCGGAGCTTGATACGAGTACAACATCGACGGTGTAAATCCAGTCAAAATGCTCGCACGTATGTACATACGTGGAGCAAGAGACACGGAAGCGTCTTAACTCGGAATAATCGAAACGAGGGATAATTAATTTTCAAATATTTACTGACACTGGTACCTTTTCATCTTTAGCCATTTACGATTTTCCTAAAGAATAAGAAAAATAATAATAGGTAAAAAATTGATTGAGATGAAATCGATTGGAATCCACAGATTGCTAAAGTAATTAATTAATTACTGAGGTTACACTCATTTAAAGAATTGTAATATTATTACTCAAAAAAATGTCACGAATTTTCCGAAAGTGACAAGGATGGAGGATTTCTGATGACATTTGTCGAAGGGTTTTGATAATTGAATGTGAAAAATAAAAAAAAATAACGAAACGAATAGTAATTAATTTTACTAATTAATTTACTAATATTAAAATGTTTACTAATTAGTTAAAGTCCATCTTCTTCTTACCGAAAGTTCATAAATCTGAATAAAACGTAACTTCGTACTATTCATATCGATATTATTATTATTATTATTATTATTATTATTATTATTATTAACAATTTATGATCGAAAAATGATACCAAGATTATTCTCATTCCCCTCGCGTGCTGCGATCTCTGATTGCAGTCGATGTAATAATAAACTTTACGAGTTTCCGAAATTCGACCTATCATATATCAAGTCGCTCGTTACGTATGCGCAAAGACTTTCGACACGCGACTCACGATTCCAAAGTTTCATACGAATCCTTACGTAAGCGTGTGGATGCAGCTGTTCGCTCCAAAAGGATATTTCAGTTCTTGAAAGGGGAAGCGAATCCCGCGAGAGAGCTCTGAACATTTCGCCAAGAGCATCGGGAGCACGGCTACCGTGCTCCGTGCTCTCTTTCCCCCTCTCACTAGCCACATGCGCGCGCCGATTTCCCCCACTCATAAGCCGCGCACCAACCACTCACCCACCAATCTTTATTCTTCTTTGCTTCAAATTGAGATTTCTTCAAAACTATTCATCATTTTTCGATGATTTTTTTTTAGTTTTGTTCAGAAAGACTTTATTGATAATCCTGCATAGGGTGTTTAACGATATTCGAAATAGAAAAATTTTGGGGCTAGTTGAAAGTCGAAAAACATTGGTTCGAAAAAACGCCTGCCTTTAATGTACCTTTTCTCAGGAACTGCACGTCCTATGTTGACCATTTTTGTTGTGAGTGTATATTAAAGTGTTATAAACAATGTGTCGAGCCATTTTTTCGATATTTTTATTCAGAATTTTTTGACTTCGTTTTGAAATTTTGTCAAAATTTTTCATCACGTTTTTTTACTTTCAAATATATTTTCCTCGTCTCTGAATCGTTATTTTAAAAAAATTGTTCGACACATCCTTCCTTTGGATGTGCTAGTTACGTAAAAACAAAAAATATGCTGATACAATGAGTAGATTTTGAGAAACGATACAACTTTTCAGGAGACACGATTTTCTGGAAAAGTTTTAATTTTTAATTAATTCAAACGCTGACTTAAAAAAATTATTTAACACATTTCTACTGTTCACAATTTCATGAAATTTGAACCACATATCAAGAAAGACATGTACTTTCAGAACAAAATTTTTTAAAAATGCATTTTTTGACGCTGTCCAAGTTTGGGATGTTGACGTTGGGAAGTTGACGATATTCAAGTTTGGGATTTTTTATTAAAATTTAAATAGTGATTAATAAAAACGGAAATATGATTTGGTAAATGGATCTAAGCGAGCTAACTTAAACCACTTTTGAGTTGTGAAGTTTCCTTAAGCAAATAGACTTCCGTCCAAAAATTGATAAGGGTTTATCATTAATTGATTGAAAACTCGACTGCATTAAGATATCAGTTCGGAAAATTGAAACTGCGAGTGATATATGGATAAAATTTCCTTTGGCTCGTTCCTCATACAGGGGAGACTGAGGGAGAGTATACGTCTACTTCAACCCTTATATCTTTTCCGTCAGAGCTATTCACTATCTCTATCTCTCTCTCCATTTTTTCTTTCCACTATGAACCCCACCTCCTTTCTGTATATTTATGGATATCTATATTTCTTCATCAAAATGAGAACTGATCGATAATCGGAACATTCGTCTGGGTAAAATGCGTTAAGCTCTTCTCTACGACCTCGTGGCTTTGTTATCATCACGTCGATCTCCCAAACATTCGGGCAAAACCTCCTCCTACTTCCGCTTCTCCTGCTTGTCCTCATCGTCGAAAAGATTGACGGGAAAGCCATTAATTCCGACGTCAAGCACTTCGTCAAAATTTCACACTCTCTGTACGCGATAGCACGATTTTCTCGATGCACCCTTCCAACCCTCCGGACTAAATCTGCTGACATATTGATAATCGAGATAGAAATCCAGCGATTCAGCTTTTGATTCCATAATACATCCGACGCGGGCATAATACTCGTTCTTATGACGACGAAAAGCTTCGACAATTATTTATCGTTGGTGTACTTTTCTTTCTTAAAATGTATTTTATACGATTGTTATAAAAATGCAAATGATTAAAAAATTAAACTCACTGTTGGGGACATTTTAGAAATGTTCATTTGACTTAAAAATTATCTCTGTTGCTTATTTTATAATTAATTGTAATATAAAAAAATGATGACCATTACGTCACAAGAGTCCGAAAGGTATAGCTAACTTTGGGATTTTTCTTCAAAGAAATTAAACAACATTTTCCCATATTCTAAAATTCTAAAAAATTTTGAATCATTATAATTCTTATCGGTAATAAAAATAGTATTTTCTTCCCTTAAACTGCAAGATAATACACGAAATCAAGTTTAGAAAATTGCCTTTCTCGTACAGATTTTTCGTTCAATGAAAATAATTAATACCTCTTTGATAAAAATTGATAATTAACTGTAAAATGAATGAATCGAAAAAGTTCATTATTTCATATGACAATACATTTTTTATCAGAGCATTTAATGGGACGGTGTTCTTCGCGAATCGATGAACAGATCTTGCGTATAACGACGATGCCAAAAGTGTCAATTTGTCTCGTATATTCTTGATATACGTATATGGGAATAAAATGGCTTGTTAAATTCATTCGAGTTTTCGTTCTCGGTATCGAACAATCTCGGTGGAAAAATTCTGATTCCAAGGAAGGAGTCGTATCCCATGGGAAATAATAGCGCATATAGGTATCATGTTTTGTCGACCAACTCGCTCGCCATCTGCTCGTCCACTCGAAACTTACGTTCGAGCCATTTTTCTTTCGAAAGAGAACCTTCGATATATCGGGTCCAACCACAATCTTGACAGAAGACAATAAATTTTTAAAGATGAATAATCAATTCATCAGGATTTAATTTATTTTTTATTATAAAATTTTCATACGCACCTTGGAGATAAAATGTTCAATGGAAAATTAACGAATGATATTTTTTTAGTTTATACAACCAAAGAAAAATGTCTATCTTTATTGGATTTTATTTTGGAACGAATAAGTTTTGATCGAATAGTTTCCTCTTGAGTAACTCATTCGTTCGATTTCGGGATAAATAAACATGATTTAAATAAAGGAAATTTTATTATTCATAAAACAGTGTGCTGTATATTCGGTACACCAATTGAGCAACATTTTTTATGAAAGCGTACATTTTACATTTATGATAAACAATATGAAGATCACGTGGTGGCGAGAATAGTTTCGATCCAGGATTTATGAGCGTATATCGAGATAAAGACGTCAGGAAAGCCTTTGCCACATGGAACACCATATGACAAAACACCGATCAATTCGCCGCCATAAACTAAAGGACCACCACTGTCGTGCTGAGAATAATATAAAAATATTACTATTTTATCATTTTCTGTAGGATGAATGTTTATATCCGATCCACTGTATAAAGGATAGTTCATAAACTTACATGACAGGTGCCACTTCCCGGAGATGAGAACGCGCAAATATGAGTGGACCAGATGTTGCTACGTCCAACGAGCTTAGTAGCACAGTCCGCAGACTCAAGTATGAACATCTTCAACTTTTGGAGGATAGAGGAGAAGTGGGGCGCAATAATGGTTGTAAATCCCCAACCAGTGACAGTTGCAATCGCATTAACAGGCGTGGGTGCTGATGCTAACTTGATGTCGTTCTGATTGTTATCGAATGCTATTGGGCTAACCTTTTAAAATCAAAAGAAGCAAACCAGATAGATAGTAACTTGGTGCATAGCTCTTAGACTGCGATGGTTGTATCCACAGATCTCAATTCCGCCATCAACCACTTCGATGGACCTACAGTTTTTCTTAGGTGTACTTCGAACCACCGAGAGAACCACTACAGGAAACAGTACATAGAAAAATTCCATTGATGTCAGATGGAATCGAACCGTGGCCCACTGAGTGTGAGCCAGGAACGCTATCCCTATACCACTGTCTCGCTGATGAAACAAATCATTGATCAATTTTACAAAATCTGGAGTCACTATTAAATCTTGAGTCGAAACTTCGAGCCACTAGGATCACTCATGGACCGATTCCAACAAATGAATATTAGACCAGCTTTCTTGTATAAAATCCTCAGTACCTCATGTTACAACACTTATAATTCAAACGCGATCTTGCACAAGAATGGTGAAAAAAATGCGGCTATATAAACATAAAACAGTATTTTTCCATACTTACAATAATCACAGCAATGTCATTGGGTGAATCAAGGGTGAACCCGAATTCGTTGTGAAAAAGTGCTTCCTGGATGTCATGAATTTCACCGATGCCCCTGAGAATCGAGCCAGTCCTGACTATTGCGTGTCTCAAATTCTTAATTTCATTAACACAATGAGCAGCTGTCACGATGTGCCGGTTACTGATGATAGCACCACCGCAAACATACAAACCGTTCTCCTCGATTGAAGCTTGGTACGGGAATTCACCATCCGTGGCGTCCGTAGCGCCCAGAATGGCCGTTAATCTTTTTCCATTCACACCTGAACATCGGAAAGAATTTATGCCTAGTCATCTTTACAATGTCACACGATATGGAAATCGAAATAGGTGGGCGAATCTAAGCTTCGATAAGAGTGAACAATTAGGAAAGTGAGTTGATATCGTTGAAAGAACCGTTGGGAACTGAACGATACGAGAACATAACCTTAGAAAGTGAACCGTAAGCTCACCTCGAGTTTTCAACTCACAGTCAATAATATTTTTATTGTTTCCATATCGCGAAAATGATTCAACATGATGTAACATTTTGGCAAGAAGTGAGTGATCTACGTTTTATTAGAATCGAATTTTTCTTGCCGCCTCTGTTGCACTCGAGCCAAGCTCAATTTTGATTAAATAAATTACAACCATTGCACAGCTGAAGGGAAATTTTGATAACAACAACTAACTAAAATAAAGCAAGGTGAAAAAGATGTTTTATCAAAACAACAAATTAAAAAATATTACATCAGGATTACAATATTTCCCTCAAAATTTAAAAAAATTATAGAATTCGTTTATTTTAAATTGATTTCGAGTAATTTGGAGAATGTAAATATTTATCTGGAACGGTTGACATTAAATTGCACGAATTATGCTGCTAATTGGAGGTCAAAATAGACAACGAATGTTACAAATACATGATATGTCTCTAATTATCTTTAGCTATGATTCATGATTTTTTGCGAATGCCTCATATGACTTATAAGTTAATGCACATTAAGTAACTGTAGTTCGATTCCTACCTGCAACAACCAAAATCACCGCGAACACGGTGGATAATCCAAGTCCGCCTCCCATATTGATTGAATTTAATAACTGAAACGTTCGTACAAGTAGTCGCTTTATATATTCGTCTTTATTTGCACACGATATCGCTGAATCATCAATCAGTCGATCATATCTTCCTTCGTTACATAGCTTGTTTGAAGATACTATGCCATTATGATTTCTACGTGATTAAATGTACCGTGTCAAAACTTAGTTGTACGATTAAGTTCTTGTGCTACAAACATTACATTTATCTTCAACAATTCGACATTTTTAAATTAGGCTAAGCACTGCTGATACTTATTTCTTAATAATTAATAATGGACTGGTTTAGTTCAAATCAAAATAACTTAAATAATAAAGTTATTTTTCAGGTTAGTAATTAAGGACATTATTTTAAGTAACGTAAACATTGTTTTTAAATAAGTGGTTTCCTTCTCTAGCTGTTATATTGTTAACAATAATTATTATTTAATAAAAAGACCGTAACGTTGAAAATTAACTGAAATTAATTATTTTAAAAAATTCATTATACTATCAAACCCAAATATTTCTTACAAACTACATTTCAATTTTATAGATTTATTTATAATTTATTTAATGCCTTAATACCATCGCATTAAAAAATATTAACAAATAAAAAGAAAATAGGAATCCATAAAGGTCTGCATATTTCGTGAAACTCCAAGTTACAATAATTCGCCACGGGGGGCGCTGGCAAATTGTTGCAAGTAGCTAATACTAATAACAAGCCTAAAGCCTGAGTGCCACCATTCGACGGGACGAGATAGGCATCGTTCGATTTAAACACGTGCAAATTCGAACGAGTTTCGTGAGTACCAGCTGATTATTTACTGTGTTAAAAACGAACGCCCCACCAGACGTGCGCACTTAGTTCGTACACTAATGGTTACAGCTATTAATCTTTCACGGTAAATAAATCTTCATTCATGTCTTTAATTAATCATAGGATTTTTTCCAAGTAGTTAAATTTAACGTAGCAATTGAATAAATAATTTAATGCAAAACGTAGTTGCTCTGCCTCTGATTGTCACCTGTATTTCCTCTACTGTAGAGAATAATCGACATTAAGGGGATGATAAAGATTAGATTGATATTCACAACAACGCTTTAATTATGGAATCGACCGACTTAACGTGGATTCAACAACGTTCATCCGTTGGCTGCTACGATGTTCCAAAACGAACGCGCGTGGCTTCAATTTTTGTCGAGTGTTGCTGAACTCCCCTCTAATCTCTGCTTACAGTACAAATGAACCGAGATAATGCATAATGTATTGTATTTCATTATATTGTATTGTATTTATTCACATTTCCACAATAAGTCTAGGGTTTCATTATTATGAAAGATTTGGGATTGCAAATGAGTTTTCAAGAAGGATTTGTAAATAACGACTTGTCCTACGATTTAAGTTCCAACAGCGTAATGCAAACCCAAAATCAAATCCCGTTTGGTCCATTCGATGTACCACGTATTAGGCATGTGATAATCAGTTTTGTACCGAATCTCTGATCACGTGTTTCACACGTAGTTTTGGGGTAAGGGGTTTAAACGTACACAAGGATTTTATATAGAAAATTTGATATTTTTGTTATAATAATACAATATCTTCTTGGAAAGTTATTTGCAAGAAAGAAAAAATTTTCCTCGTGGAGGAATCGAACCTGCAACCTTTGCATTACGAATTGGAACTCTTGCCACGGCACCAACCATTGCTTAAAAAAATTATTAATTTAAAAGTGTTATGTATAACTGATCCGCGATAAAAATGTTAATAACTTGTTAACGTTTAGTCATCTGGAGCTCCCACTTACGTGACTTTCGTGTATAGTCAAGCCGTACATATACTGTAAATTCGGACGAAATCGGTGATTACGCTCAGGAACCAGAGAGAGAGAGAGAGAGAGAGTGAGAGAGAGAGAGACCATACAACGAATTAATCCTGTTCGAGTTTGCTCCACTTCCGAACAATGGCATCAGCGTGCGGATTTATTGGAGAAGCGTATTGAGAGGGTCTCAATGATTATCCGGCCGCTAGTCTATAAAGCAATGCCAAAGCTAATACAAGTAAAACTCCTATTACGATAGAACCCCTAATTACTTTTCTTTTAAACTTTAATTTATTAAACATTAATATCACAATCTTCACCGAACTTCGTTCAACATCAAGTAGTAAATACACAACGAATTTTTTAAAACATGATAACATTAAGATAAGTTCAATTTATCGACTAATTATGGACTCATAATTCTTACCAATAAAAAATAATTCATTGACCCATCAATCAATTCATTCTTGAGAGAAAAAATGATGAAATCTAAGGCACGTTTCGATACATTTTGAGCAATAAATTCGCAGTAGAAAAAAAAATACTGGAACATCAGAACGGTGTCTGTAAAGAAATCGTATAATACTGCGGGGATGCGAGCTTTGATTCGACGCCTCGTTTCGCCGGAGGCCATAATCTGGCGCACTTTACCCGGTTAAGAGGTAAGAGGAATAGCGTACGAGCCGTGAGGCCGACTCGACGGAAAAACTTTTGACTGCCACTCGCATTTATACCGCGTTCTCCGCTCGCGCCACCGAAAGCTCGTCAAGCAGTCTACGTTCGATTTCCACAGGGCAACTCGTGGCTGCAAATGAAAGGGATTTAAAAAAAACAATAAAAACTTTTCTCGCGACAGGAACAAGCACGAAAAAAAAGTTAATTACAAAGTTTGGTAACGATGGGGCGCGAGAACGATGCCCAAGGGCGAGAATCAACCTCGCGCGAGAAAGAACGCTCTCGGTCGTTTAATTATACGGAGCGAAAGCGTGTTGCTCAACAATTACTATGTCGTGTCACGATTTTACGAGACGTATTACTTAGGAATTAACACGTGTATTTAAAAGTAAGACTATTTTTTGTAAATGGCTCATTGCGCCATCAATCTCCGGGCAACCCCACGACAATTTTTTTATACATTTACCATTTTCATATGTTATTTAATGCTGAGTAAATAAATCATCTCGAACACTTAAGGTAATTTTATCGTTACATCGTTTCGGGTAGATTTCACTGAAAATTTGCAGAAACGTTCTTCGATGTCGTATGTATATTTGTGTAAAATTTCAGGAGCCTTTATCGACTCAAAAATTACGATATTTATTCTTGAAAATCGGCTTTTTTTGCAATCTCCCATAAGAGCTCGTGTTAAGTATCGCAACATTATACAACGAGTATCTCGATTATTTGGTCGATGAAGTCTGTTGAAATTTTTCACACAGTTTTCGATGACATCAAAGAAGCTTCGATTAGTTTTTATAACAAATGTTATGAAAAAAAATTCATGATTTTGTTTATTATATAACAAATAAACTTTACGTAGAATCAATTTAAATTTTGAGTATGTTGTTCTTTGGCCGATTTGCAACAACTTTTGTTCACGAACTTAAATGCTTAGGCCACTTGGAATGTTAGAAGAAACGGAAATCAAATTTTAATTACTATCTTAAGACCCGAAGTTTTGTGGATTATCGAAAAGAAAAATTGTTCTTAAACTCCATTTATTACTCATCCGTCATTTATCCGCATTATTGACAACTAAAAAAAAAAATAATATTTTGAAATTCTTAAAATTTTTTATTTTATCCATTTTTTAAAAACGTCTCTAAATTATGTCATTTAATCATGCGTGGGTTAGACTTAATCCGTTGTTTTTTATGCGACGTATTATACCAACAATAAAAAATTACCATCGTGGAAACAACTATTACAAACAAAAAATGAAATTGAAAAATTGAATGTTATTTGAATTATAAATATTTCAAATAGTTTTTAATAAAACTGTGTTAAATATCTTGCTTTCATATCGAACAATTTTTAATAATAGCAAGTCATCATACCATTACCTAGAATTATAAATTAAACCGATAACGTACCGTCGCGGCGACGGCACTTGTAGTTACCAAACTCTCCGTTAGGCACACGAGAGCAGCACCGATCAGTCGCTAATCGTTGATACCATTCCACTTACATCAAAGCATGCGACACTATCCTAGAATAACCAACCGTAAATTAATTCCTAAATTAATTACTCCAACGATTGAATTCCACCGTTAAGTAACTAAATCAATAAATTCCATAACAATTCTCCAGTAATTACAAATTTCAGAATATTATCAAACCCTAATTAATTATTCAAACTTTATCCTTCGAAAATTTCTGTATCAAATAAAATTGAAGATAAACCGATATAAAATTTATATCTTCTCCAATAATAATTTATCCAATTTTC
>JAPYZU010006288.1:0-11538 GCA_030523005.1 Tryphoninae sp. B BG-2022a | reverse complement strand
AAATAAGGGGGCGAGTATGCTAAACCAATCTATCAGATATTGTGCAAGTAGATACTCGTATGTATATCCTTACAGGGGATCTCGGACTTGCGGTGTTTACGAGTTTTCACGCTTCTATTTACGGCGAGAAGCTTAGGTTCTTGCGGGGATGTAAAAGGTAAGAAGAACGCGACAGCGTGTGAATTCGTCCCGGCTGTGTCTCACCCTTCTCAATGTTGGATCTCTCGGAGATACCGGATCTCGAAGATACACCCTCGATGCTCTCCCGAGGATATCGAGACCTCTTTTTCTTCGTCTCGCGTTCTCCATCGCGCCTCTATCTTCGTTTCCTCTCTTCTTCGTCCTTCGATTTCTTCCGCGCCGAGGGTAAAATCATGGAAAACGAGTGCGCGTGTCGTTGTAAACATATACGCGGTTTCTTTCTCCGTTTCACCTCGAGGATATCCTCCGATATTCTACTAGCAGGATGATACTCTTACCTTTCTTCCGATATATTCGCGATATTTCCATCTTATATTTTCTATACTTTAGCATAGAAGTCTGATGATATTTTGGCTGTAAAGTGATCCCACGCGTTTTATTTTCAACAAAATAAAATTGAAGGCTTATCAAAATTCATTTTTTATCAGGATTGAATATGTTTTAGTAGCAGACTTATTTTTGACGTCGAGGGATGAAAATAAATTTTTTGAAAATTATTCGATCGTTAGTTGACGTGTTTAGAATAAAAAAGGATAATTTGCATTTAATACACGAAAGAAAATTGTGGATCGAATAGCAAATGGTGAAGATTAAACTGAATCGATTCGAGATGGAATTCCTATTTCCGAACACTGCTAGGTGGCCAAGTGGGGCGTAGGGTTCCTGCTGTTTTTACAAGAGAAACATATGGAGGGTGGGAGGCCACTCGTTTGCCAAAAGAATTTATATTAAAATTGCCGACGCGAAATATTGACGAGGGCCACATAAAACAGAATCAGAGGGAAACATTGAAAAACAGGGAGGCTACTGTGAAACAGGCAAAGTGGATTAAAACGCCGGTGAGAGTCGAGCGGCACAGCAAAGAACGTATACGTAACTTCATTGAAAGCCTGAAGTAGCTAGGGGGTGAAAAATCGCGGAGGGATAAAAGAGGGAATGATTCGACCGGTAGGGATGTGAGACGAGCATTTTGAAGGACATAAGAATGAGTGAATATCGAGGAAAGCGAGAAGCTAGAACAGCCAAAGAGTCGTTGGATTCGAATTTTATACGTTCTATTGGATAAATAAATAATCAAACAAGGAAGCAATGGACTGGAATTAGAAAAATCAAAAGTTTACAAGTTTATTTGCCTTGATAAACGTAGTAAAACGATTTTTCCAACTCTCCGAAGTTTTTCACTCAGAGAAACATTTCACGCGAAGAGACGACCGAGTAGCCAGCCCGCTGAGAGACAGATTACGAGCCAAGAAGACTCTGAAAAAGAAATTAGGAAGTTTCGTCAACATCATCGCAGGGGGTAGTTTTGCTCGTCTCCTTATTCCATCCTCGACCGAGGGTGAAAGAGTCAAAGGGGATATTCAACCGCGAGAAAAAGCAACGCAGTATCTAAATATATGAACGATGACCGTGCTTAAACAGTTTACGTCATGAGAATTCCTTACTTTTTCTTTCGAACATCAGGCTGAAAGCCCTATAACTACCCCCAGAAAAAAATCCAACTATATATTCCTATCCTTTACTCACTTCCTACTCGCTTATCCTCCTACTTTTTCCACAGTAGAAACATAGACACCCAACAAACTAAAAAAAATCAAGTCGATGATGACGTAACACTTGTGCACTTGTCTTTCCCGACCAATGAAGACATCGAGATGGACAATGACTAAGGAATTCATGATGGACGGGACACGAATGGACCGAGACAACGAAAGGATAGTTCGCATCTCGGAAAGTCAAATACGACCGTTGGAACGAATTCGACCAGACATCGTCTAAATTCGTCTTAGAGTCGTCAAGCTAAGCCCACGAGTTCCAAACTACATATACACGTATAACTTTATGTGTACGTTAAGATCGACGATGACTCTGGCTGGCTCATTCTAGACACTCCATGCTACTGTCAATGTCGCGTTTCTATATAACAACGACCAAAACCACGAAACGTGCATACCAGATCTAGTCGCAGCACGAACCTGGCGATGGTACACCCAAGCCCTGTTAATGGCACTATAAAGTCGTCTTGGTCGCGTTTCGTCGATTCGTCTCTCGACTGGTATACGCGCGTATTAACACGCATCGCGGGAACCACGCGTACAGAACCATCACACTCGTTCGAGAAACCGAGGCAATGATTCTCTGTCCTCGTAACATCGACGGTTGACAACCATTCGCCCGGAATTAAATCTTCGTTCCCGACTTCAACTCGGGATACTCCACTATGCGAATTCTCACGCTTTTAATCAATCCTCTCATCGCACTCGTACGCGAATTGCTTCTCGTTGCCAAAGAGCCCTGTACGCGAAGAGCCAACTTTCGATCTTGATGGGACGCTTTGTCGTTTGACTCAATCCGGATCTTCGGATTATCCGGCTTGGTCGCTTCGCGGTCCGACGATGGACAGTGCGATATTTATTAATGATAAAATTGATCAAATATCGGATTAGTTTGATAAATGGAGTTTAGAAAAGTGATTTAACGAGAAGCAAATGAAACGATATTTTTTCAGTGAATTTGTTTTTGTGTAATTTGTCTTTATTTGTCTCTTCGAGGTCAAAAGGACACTTCCTTCGAACTATTACGTATATATGTTAGGTGCATGTCCTTCGTGCTGCTTTCATTTCCATTCCCTCGACGAGATTCCACCCCTTACTACTGACCTTCTCGAATGCTTTGGCATGCATCTCTGGCACACTATTAAAGCATCGTGATGTTTGTTCGTTCATTTGTCCTGGTGAAGCAGTCTTGGGCTCTTGCCTCTCGTTCGGTAGAAACCCGCATACGCTTCGACGCTCCTGGGAAATTACATGCTTCTATGTCGTACTTTGATGCGTTGGGTGGTTGCACGTCTACAATGTCAGTCTCACGTTCGCCAACTCCCTTTCTCCCGTGACGCGGCTTGCCTCGAATATACGAACATATACTGCCGTGTCGCAGTTCAGTCAACTCACTCGCTCGTACCATCGCTATTTCTATCTCCTTCTCTTCCTATTTCTCTCTCTTAAACTCAACTTTCTAATGCGTTTTGCCGTAACGTGACTTACAGCATCCCGTCTGACATTCACTCGCCGTTTCCACTTACCGATTCTCGACCGCGTGCGACCCAACCAACCGCGCTTCGTACGTTATATTTCATTCACCGCGTGACGCCTATAGTAATGTCAAGGTTCTTTTTAATCGACGCGAATTAAGCAACGACGATTTTTTCAACCGTGTATTGCGTGTTTTCGATTTTCATGCTGTTGTCGAGACACGAGTCTGCTTATCACGAATATTATTATCGCAATTATTAATTGGTCCAAGAATACAGATTTTTACGAACCTAGTGCTTTATAAATTGGCGGGAGAAAATTGTGGTCGTGGCGTTTTTTTAGGTCTCGTAAAATTTCACCGTCAACCTCCACTTTTTATAATATAATTGCATCCTGAGATAATTGCCCTAATTATTCTCCATTTATCTCAATGACTAGATAAAATCTCTTGGTACCAAATTCATCATAGTTGTTTCCCATCTACTTTGTCTAGAGAACGAACAACCCCTAAGGATTTTTCTCTCGGAAAATGTGAATTAAAATAATAGTTTCGTTATCAATTGCCAATTGCTCACTATTAAAAACGCGTTAGAGAACAGTTTAATCGAGGATTTAAGTTTGATGCAAAGTAAAAATTGTGCGAGCTCGTGAAATTTTGGGACAAGAGTTTCGTTCTTCGAGATTCAAAAATTCGATTTAGAAGTGTTCTGGGAATATACGACCGAATACATCGAAGTCGTGCGAGTGAACGCCACGCGTGGCCCTGTTAGGAATCGTGCTCGCTGATGCTTATCCGTCGGGGTCAGTACGCGAATATATCACGTTCCCACGCATTCTCGTTGCGCAAAACTTATATTACTCGGTTTTTCGCTACACTCGTGACATTCTGGGAACGTCGACACATATAGATTGATCGATATTCGAATCGCTCGACATAATTCGCCTAATTAGCTTGATTTTATTCATCATCAAAAATTGACAATAATAACAATAAACCGTTTACGATATAAATGATTTCCATGTACGGTATACTTCCTTAATATATTACAAGGAAAATCACTTTCGTTTTGATTTACAAAATAACTATAATAGTAAAATAATTAATCAAAAACTATTATCATTGTAATTTTTCTTTAATTGGTTAAAACATTGACGAAATCTGTCGAGAATTTTATTCGATTATTGAAGTGAACGATTAGATCGTTATCACTAAATTTAATTGATTTAGATTCCTATCAATGTTGAATTAAAAATAATTGTACAGATTTGAATAAATTTTATTCAAATTTTATAAATTAATTATTTTTTTCATAAAGTGATATAGACAAAGAGTAATAAAGAAAATCAGATGCTCGTGTGTGCAAAATAAATACGACAAACCTGAAATGTGATCAGAATTGTTGTCGAAAGAGATCTATTCCTGTTCAACGAGGCAGCCACGATTCGATATGATCTTCGCGTGTCTTTTTTCGCGCACGATTATCCTTCACAAAACTATTTATCTTCGCTACCAACGTCGATTAATTCCTTTGTGTTTTTTACTGTGCGAAGTACACACACACATCCACAATCTACGTACGTTTAATCGTCGATATGTCGTTCTCGTTTTCAGTCTCTTCGCGTTACATACTCGTGTTACACGTTGTCTCTCGGCTTGAAAGAGACGAACGAGATAAAAGAAAAATATGTCCACAGGCTCGATTAAACGTGCTGCGAACAAAGCGCCACTGCCGATTGTCAGTTCGTGTACGATCGAAAGATCACTGTTGTCACGATCTCTAAAATTTCAACGAAAAAAATCAAACGTCTCGACTCTTTATAAAATTAATTTATTAACATTGATCGATGTTTATTTACACGAGGAAGCGTGGCTCGATAAAATAACAAAAAACAAAAAGTAATAAAAAAAAAAAACAATTAAGTATCGGACTGGAGGGATTCAAGTCGGAGAATGCGCAGTACACGAGTGTACGTAACAGGAGTAAAGAAAATCCTGTGTCGAGTAAGAATTGCAACGAGCTTTTCCTCGATATTTCACTATTGTTTCCCTCGTAGTTCCGGCTTTTCTTCGATCTTTATCTTCCGCGATTTTTAGAAAGTGATTTATTAAATTTGCTCGTTGGGCAGTTTCAACCCCCTCCCCCAATAGATGTGAGAGAAAACGCGTTCTTTATCTCCATTTACGAAGATCAAATATGCAAGATACTCGATCGAAAATATTCAACGTATTTTGGTATTCCTCACAAAAATTATTACTATTATATCCACATTTACATTGATTTCCCTTATTCTCATCGAATTTCAAAAACTACTCCATCGACTATTATCAATTTTATTATTCCTCGATCACAATTAAAAATAAGCAAACGAAATTTATTAACGAATATTTCACGATGCGGGAGTGTAGAAAGCTTTAATCGACGCTGAAGAAACACTTGAATTCGTGAGTTTTTGTCGTATCGATACAAAGATAACAAACACCGATCTGATATAATCGAATCGATATCGATTTCTATATAGGTACACCCCGGGAGATTTTCTCAACACCGTGATACAAAATTGTATCATTCGAATTGTGCTGCACACACGTTGTATTGTATCTCGTCCATCGCTCATGTTTACAATGCACATAATATAATTACATAGACGTATATGTACATATAACTCTATATATATATATATATATATATATATTTGGTATATATTTATTATATAATACATATATAATATACTATATATTATATAACATGTAATATATATGTATATATTGATATATTATATAACATATAATATATATGTATATATAGATATAGATATACATATACTTGTATGGATTGTATATATATGTGTATATATAAATGGTATATATGATATACTTGTATCGCTCAGCGATCGGAGTCGAAGCGCGCGTGACGCGTTATCGACTGACGAGGGCGGAGGGGGATGCAAGCGAGAAGAACGAGAGCGGGCGGGGGTGGGCTGATTCGATTCGCCCGTGTCGTGCGGCGTTCGGTCTGTAACTGAGCGAGACGCGCGCGGCGTTCTCGCGCGGAAGCCTGTGTTCGCCGGTTTGCGGCTCCCTGTCCATCCTTCTTCACCCCCGCGCGCACTCTTCGACGTCCCACTCCCTCCCCTTTTTCCGTTGCCCAGTTTTGCCGCCCAAGCACACCCACGACCTTCCCGCCGCTTATACCGGGTTCTAGGCGCCACTACCAAACAACTAAGGGAACGAGCTTTCTTATTTCTCGCTCGACACGATTCGATGACCAGAGAGTGAGGAAAACCGGAAGGAATTGTCAAGATTCGTAATCTCAATGTGGGAGGAAGAGACGCGAAGAAGAATGAAATAATTGCACGAAAATCATTTTTACAATTAAGGTTGATGCAAATCATTCGTATCAAAAATATTTGATCGTCGATGCGGAGAAATTAGTAAAAGGAGATTGGACATGAATCTGATCGAGAAGCGATCTCGTGAGATGAAAACGAAATAGACAGCGAACGAGTAAAAGAGAGATGCGAATGAAGGGCAGCCGAGGTCATTGAACGGGGTGGAAATGAAGAACCAAGAGGGGGATGAAAACGTAATAATTAAAATCTAGCTGAAGACGCAACAAATGATAGTAACATCGATAAACAATTGAAAATATGACAGTGACGAAGCGAAAGAAACATGAAAAAGGAAAAATGCTACAATATAAAAATACACATAGAGGGTAGGAACTTTACACTGTAAAAGCAACAGAGAAGAAGTTTTCAATCCTCCGTGTAGACATTTCCTTCTACAGTGTAACTTCTCACGAGTGAACTTTCCACGTCGCAATATTTTCCGCCATTTTGACAAAACTGCAATTCCGTAGTCGAGAATTGTCTTTCTTACTGTTATGTCCACCATCATACGAACAAGTGGGTAAAAAACTTATAATCGCATCGTGAGAAACAAACTCCGTCTCGAAAAATCGACGTAAGGGAAGTGAGACTGTACGAGCTAATATTACGTTTTCCGCGCATGCGCACGTTTCTTCGTCGCCGGGGGTGCGATGCGGCCGCCGTACTAGAGGATCGTACCGGCGGCGGTAGCGGCAACCGGTGGCACCGTCGGTATTTATATAGAGACGCGTGGGACAACTTATTAATCGTACCTACGCCGTACGACTCCCCCCTCCCCCTGCCCCTCCCGGTACGCTCTTCCTTCACCGCACCGAGAAAAAAAGCTCGAGCACGCGCACATACCGCTACGACGTTATCTGCAACTGGCTTTTCCTCGCAACCCCCTTTTCTCGTCCCTGGCCAGTTAGTATAGAACCAAAGTATATAGCACTCTCACTGTATACTGTCCGTCCCGGCGAGCAATGGGAGACTCGAGAGCACAGAGGATGCTCGTTTTTCCCTTCTCGTTTCTCCCATCTCTCCTCACGTTCACTTTGACTCTCCATCTTTTTCTAGTTCACTCTACAGTTGCGTAATGTTTAGTACGTTAAGTCGTTAGTTTGCAGAAGTTGGTTGATAAGGTAGACTGCAAACTAAAATTCAGAACAGAGAAAAATCAAATCTGTCGAATAATCGTGATTAAATATTTTACTTTTATCGATTGTTCTGTTGAAATTTAATATTAACGATGCTCAACGATGATTTAAAAATATTGATATTTGTATCTAGAGATCGTTGGCAACAATTACGTTATGGGAAATATTACGCGATCGTAGCAATTGCTTAGCCCTTAGTAGATAGTCGAGGGTAGAAAGCTCGGGGTTGGAATGACGCACGATCGACGCCCAGGAACATGCGAATGACTATCGCGATATCGATGACGTAATTTCCGCAATGGTATAGAGAAGAAAAATAGATATTTTTCGGCTCTTCTCGAAAGATCGTTATCCTTCGAGCTTCGCTCTGTTTTCTTTATTCACTCGACAAAGATGGCAAAGCTAACGAGCTTCCGTCTTTGTCCGTACCTCTTTATTTCCTCGATTTCTGTATCAGAAGAGCGCATCGCGCCTGGCACGCGGCAAACGAGCAAAAAAGATCGGCTCGCCTAGAAAGGGATATACTGCAGGAAAAATTAACGAGAGAGCATATAGAAGAGTTTCAGTACTGCATGAAACTGCGCGCGAGTTTCCGGCAAAATCGAGAGCAAGCAGGCAGTAGGTACGCCCGCTAATGGTCAGACAATGACCCCTTCTCTTATCGCTTTCTCTCTCTCTCTCTAGCGATAAACGTTCTCTGGGTAACGGTAACGATGCGCATCCATCTACTCCGGATATGCTCTCTCTTTTATTCTTCTCTGGAAGTCTCCTTACCCCGATGCATATTAAGCTCTTCTGCGCCCATGAGAATATAGACTCGGAAGTTTGTCAATTAACACACTCGCCTGTATAGATACGCCACGATTATTTCTTCTCATTCCATATTTTTGTGAAAGCTCACTCCTTCCTCCAACCCGCCCATCACTGGGAACCACCAACCCCCTATCGCTCGAGACTCCAACCCCCTCTCTCGGTTTTCTATCGTTGAAAATAAAATCTCTACTTTCAACGCCAATGGTTGTTAAAACGTCCCAATCACGACGAAACATTCACATCCCCTCATTTACCCTAAAGGCAAACAAGAGGGTTGCCAAATAACCAAATCGAAACGTGGTCATTCGTATACGTTCGGTTGTCAACTATCAACCTTCTTTTTGTTAAATTAATTTCGAGAATATATTTTCATTCCAGTCAATCAAAGTCGTAACGAATTTTCGGATATTACTACAATATATATTTGTTTATCGTTTGTATATGCAACGAGAGATATCGCAGCATCATCGAATCGAGTAATTTGAAAAGAAATCGGAAGAATGTTGATATAGATATACATTGACTAGTATCGAGTCAAGATTAACGTATCGCTCGTTCGGGTACGAACGAGCTTCGAGCTTTTCATCGTTTTGCGAGAATCATATAGACAGAAATGAACGTTATCGAGCTTCCGCGCAATAACGTTCGCACCGTGCCGAGCCGGAGGGTTCGTAGAGGATCGGTCCCACCCCTCGGATGAAAGCCGGCAAAGCCACGATCGGTCTCCCACCTCTCTCTCTCTCTCTCTCTCTCTCTCTCGCCGTTCGATGACGCGTACAAAGGCTTATCTCCACGCCGACGATGACTCCGCACGCTCGTTCGTTCGCTCGCGCGTGCATTAACCAGCGTGTGCACAAAATGCTCTATCGTCTGCATGTACGCAAAACGTATAGATATAACGCACGTATATCTGTAACAACACCCATTCCTTCCCTTTGTCGACGCTTTACCGCTACTGACTATAACAATGGATCGAGCTATCCGAGTTTTCCGCCGTTCCACAGACGGATAGCGCACATTAACGCATATTCGAGTTACATCGTAAATGGGCCTGATGTGTGTTTGTGACGCAGAAATCGCTGTACGGATTCGCAAACTGTCGGCGCTGTCTCTTTTACATATTTTCACGATTAGTTATAAGTATAAATCTTATAGAACATAAGGCTAAAATATTCGTAAAGTTCTAACAAATTTCACCCCATTTCGCAATTTCGGGGATTAAGTTTTGAGAAAATATTTTTCTTCGTGAATAATTATGAAACGAATTTATTGTTGACATTCTTTGCTTCTAAGGGCAATATTACGGGCAGAAAGATATAATTTATCAAAAATGTTGTCGATCTCTATTCCATGGGGGAGGGAGCGCGGGGGGGGGCGGGGGGGTACTGCATATTTCTCAAGAACAATGTCGTACAAATTTGTCAATTTTCCGAAAGATTCTCGAAGTGATTTGCGCGTTGCAGCGTCGCAGTTTCTTTCTTTAAGTTAATATTGTCTAGCGTAGTGTTCCTCGACATCATAAAATATTTGCATATAAACTGTACAAAATATTCGGAAAGACGAGTTGGCAAAGTAAGCCTTGTGAATGGAGAATATTGAATTGAACTCTAAGGACCGGATTTCAATGTCAATAATATAGAAATCAAATCTTTTATATAATAAAATTGAAGAAAATTATAATAAATATAAATTATAAATTTATAATAAAATTAGGTCAATAATTTAACCTTGTTTAATAGCATCGTGGATACAAAAATTTTAAACAGAATTTTGATGCCAACATTGTATTATTTATTTTCGTCTTTTGGACAAATTAATTTTTGCTTTTTCGACGAATTTAGAAGGGACCGTTTTTTTAAGTGGAAAAGCACCGTTTTTCAAGTAGAAACTTTTTAACTTGTTGGACTATTCAACAGTGGAAAATTCGAGTCTCGAGGTGACGCTCGAATATTATAAATTCACAGAAACATTCTCGAAGTAATATGAGCGCCGCGAGATCGTAGTTGAGGATGAGGTTTGACACAAAGATTGCCGCAAAGAGCTGTAATCTCTCCTCGTTGGGTGAATCTTCCTCCGATCTCCGAAAAGCTCGATAAAATCAACGAGTAAGAACAATAATCTTCCACGTGTGAAAAATATATACAAGAACACAAGTAAAGACGTCTGGTTTTCAATCTTCTGTCGCTCATCGACGCTAAGATGAAAAACAACAATTTGACTTCTTTTTAACTTTTGACCCATAAATTTCGAGAAATCGAAAAGAATCTTTGTTTTAAATTCATTCCGGATGAAATAAAATTTATTACTCTTTTCAAGTTTTTCAAACTTTCGACCGGCAATTGTGAAAACTCCGACGCTATTAATGTTAATTTCATTCACTACCAGACAGCGTCGATTTTGTAACTTCACGAAGTTGATTTGAATAAAAAAACAATATGATTATTTTCGCTGACGGGATTTGTGGCTTTGCTGAAGAAAAAAGCGTTCACCTCGGAGTCTCGACTGTCTCGGAGCTTCACCGAGTGCGTGATTCACAGGCTTAAGTATGAGTCTGCATTGAATGAGAATATAAAAAGATACTCCTTCTTCAAGCCAACGAGGGAAAAAATGACGAGATACCCGAGACTCCGAAGACGCGAAGAGATTATCAAAGAAAGGGACGTAAAATAGCGAGAGCTCGAGAAAAACGGACAGTAAGCGAACGATGAAATGGAGAACGGGAGAGAAAGCAAGAGCACGAAATAACGTGGCTCGTTGAGATTTTCTACAATACAAGAATTTAGGAAGTGGCAGATGAAGAATGAGAATTCTGCAGGCAGTTTCTGCGACTGGCGCTTGTTCTCGAGTGCACGGTCGGGTATAAGGATTTTGCTGCGATTATAGGACAAAAATCTAGGGAACGTCGTCTGCATTTATTCCATCTCTCTCTCTCTCTCTCTCTCTCTCTCTCTCTCTCTCTCTCTCTC
>JAPYZU010006279.1:0-10242 GCA_030523005.1 Tryphoninae sp. B BG-2022a | reverse complement strand
AGTATTCCGCGTCCCCCCCGTTCAGGGTCCCGGTCCCCGTATGGCGCCCCGTTTCCCTGTCCGTCTAGGGGTCGCTTCACGCTCTGGCCGTCCCTCTATTCGCCACCTGAGGACGCGCCCGGTCGGCCTCACCCCGGTTCCCCGCCCCTCTTTACGAGGAGGAAGAGAACCCCGAGGTTATTATTATTATTATTATTATTATTATTATTATTATATTAAATTGTATTAACCAATAATAATCGATACAAAAATAATATTATTATTATTTATTTTTATCGTTAATTGTTATTGTCATTTATTATTAGTAAATATTTCTTTTTCATCCAGGAAATCGTGCACGCAGCGTCGTTCGAACGAGCCGGGCGCAAAGTTTTTGCGAAATTCTTTCGTATATTTTGTTTTTTTTTCTATATATTCCTTTTTGTTTGTTTGTTTCCTCGAAAAATCTCTCGACATCCCTTACGGCCGTGGCGCAGTCCTTTTCACGGCGCGGTATCAATATTTTTGTTTCAACCCCGACCTCGTGCGACCAAAGTTGAGCGCGCGAGTTCGCTGCTGCTATTACAATAACTCATTTCGACGAGTCTGCGAATGTAGCGCGTGCGAGAGGTCGTAGGAAAGAGGAAGGGAAAAGGGAGAACGTGGAGAACGAGGCGGCGAGAAAGAGGGCGGGGGAGGGAAAAGAGCGAAGCAATTTGAATGTCGGTATTCCCAGGGGCTGTTTGATTACCCCTGTTCCGGATTTACACGAGCTAGGGATGGGTGTGGTAAAGCTTATTGTTGCACTACTGTCCCTCTTTATTTCTCGGATCATTATTTCTTTTTTTTTTCCAAAACGAAAGGATAAATATTACAATATAACGTTGAATGATAAGGGTAATAAAAAGTATTATTATTATTATTCTTTTATTTCAATTAACATTATCTATTATTAATATAACGATGATGTAAATAAATAGAATATAATAATAACTATAATGATTATTATTAAAATAATATTAATTCAATCATATTAGAATTATTATGATAACAATGATGATAAATATTATTATTATTATTATTCTATTTACTAATTACTATCCATTATTAAAATTGACATTATTTATTAAAATAAATTACCAGCACAAATCAATTTAATAAAAATAATGTACTACTTTCTTATCATTAAATGAAAATTAATCGTAATCACAATTAACATGCACTCAAATTAAAACACATGCAATTTTTAATTTACTTTTAATCGACAAACCAGACATGAACGAGTTTTCAACTAATCGTTAATAAGCGAGAAAGAATAAAAAAAAGAATACGCGTCTGTAACTGCGACCCCTCTCGCGTGCATCCAATGTTAATATATATACATATATATGTATATAAACGTCTCTTGTCCGACACTCGGATTGCCATGCTACGCGATCCTTCGCGAATTTATACCGTGCGCGAGTTTATGTTATAAACTCCCGAGAGAAATGTTTCGGGTTCGTGATGTACAAAGTAAAAAAGAGGGATTGGCGAGAGATGGGAGTGGGGGGTTGGGGGGGGGGCAAGTGGGTGAACTGACGAAGAAGGGAGGGGGAGCTTGCGAGAAAGAGTGAAACTGTTCGCAGATATCACTCCATCCGGGTAAAATTCAATTTACTGTCACGTACCTATACATGGACTTAGATATATCCCGGACTGAAAGTTGCCATTGTAGATATACACGACTGAATTCAACCTCTTCCCTCGCTATTCCTTCAACCCCCCCTCCATCCCCACCAATTCACTGCCACGACTGCTTTTCTCGCCTTCACTCGCCTCGCACTTTCCTCACGGGAATTGCATAGTCAATTCTTTGTTCGATGGCTAGCGCCAGATTTTTCATCGTCGGTAACTCCGTTGCATGCTCTCCATCGTAAGAATTTTTCTTTTTTTTTTCGTGCTTGCAGTTTTTGTTTCGAGTTTCTTTTTTTTACGAGATTGACGTCGAAAGCGAGTTTCGTTTCGTTCGAGATGGACTAAAATTGTTTTGGATTTTTCGAAGATCGTTGACCTTATATCGTCACCGGCCATTTCTTTTTTGTCACAAAATAATCCATATCGAATCTTGAAAAACGAATACCTTTTTTTAAAAAAATGTCAGAAGTAATTGATCGAACATTAATATCGTGGGGGTTGTAGCATAATACTAAAAAAAAATCTAATTAGTTGAATTGCTACAAATGAAATGTACGAAAAATATCGGCAAACCGACGATTTCATTTCATTAAATGCAGAGCCTTATTTTTTTTTCATAAAGATAAACAATGTAGTTAAGTCGAAAGCATGAAATCGAAAGTTATATGTATTCCAGTGAATTGTTACTGCATGTACACACGTGAACAATATGATTTTAACGTGAATCGATGCCTCGTATAACCAAATCCGGAACACAAGCGTCGAATTTCATCGGGATTTTTCCGTGATTTATGAAACTGGCGAAAGCTCTCTGGTTGCGGAGCTTTCCATTGCCCGAACTATGAAGTTTTTGTTTTATTTAATATTGATACATCATGTATATACATAGAAAGAGAGAGAGAGGGAGAGAGAGAGAGAGTGAGCGATCGAGAGGGAGAGAGAGGTATTAATATATGTATATATGAATCCGGATAGGATTTGGTCGCCGGATCTTCGACGATTGTTTTCAATGAAAACATGGCTTCGCAAAACCGATCTGAGGGCGAGATACATGTCCCAACCTTTATTTTTCGGGCAATGGACAGACAAAAATTTATCGCGATATACGAGTAAAAAGTCTTTTTTTTTGTTGACCGAACAATGGAATTTCGGATACGTAAAAGACAAAATTCAATAAAAATGCCAACGTTCGGGTGTGCTCGAGCGATAAAATCGGGCAGCGAGAAGTTTGATTAAATAACGCAGCAGTCAATATTATCCAATATTGCCATAGGATTGCGATATCAAAGCTTCCCAAAACAACGATAAACTGGAAGTGAAGTTAAATTGCGTTGAAAAATAAAAGCAATAATACAAAATTAAATACTCGACAGATCAAAAATCCATGTCTGGATAAACTAGGACACGTTCCAGCACGCATCTGTCCTAAATATATTTCCTAGGATCGTAAAGATCTATTTGTGGGATCGTTATTATTTTCCTAACTCCTTTTTTAGTTCGAGCGTCGAAGCATAAATTGTCCGTTCACCTTCTGGACACACCGAAAGCTCGAAAAGCTATACAAAAACTTATGGAGGTTGTACGATCTGTAAATGATGAGAAATGACGGTTTATACCGATGTTTCGTTTGTAGGCAGTGACTTTCCCAACAGGGAGAGGATATAGGAGGAAGCTTTAAAATGCTCTGGGAAATAAGTAACTGTCTCTCGGTTTCCTGTTTTCTCCGGTTTTCTCGGATTATCCAATCTCAAATGGGATGCGGGGGTAGGATACGTATACCCGACATTCCCGTGGGGGAACACACCAGACCTTCTGCCTTATTCGCCTAACAAATAATAAACCTTGCTTCAACCAACTCTGGCTTTGGCTTTCTCCTTTTCTTCTCGTTTCTTTTTCTTTCTCTCTCTCTCTCTCTCTCTCTCTCTCTCACTCACTCTCTATCCCGTCCTCCAGCTGTTCTTCCACCAACGGTTTACGTTTCGTTGTTCTTTTTCCACGGTTATCCTCCCCGGCTACGTTATACCCTGTCGTACCTCGAATATCGCGTGTCCCGCAACGAAGCACATTGTACGACGGCACGGAGATATAACAAAACACGTGAAACAAAAAACTTGTTCGCGTATATCTCCGTCTGTTCGCGGACTTATATATTGCTATACATAATCGGGAATAAAATACCCGGCGTTGAGAAGACAGTAGACTTTTCATCCACTGTAGTTGTTTAATCCGTATTATACCCTTGATTCGCAGTCTTATCTTTTTTTGATCGGAGGAAATTGGAATTATAATGGATATTTTACCATGTTTGTGTATCGTGGGATTTACTCAATTAATCGATCGATCAGTTAGACGAGGATTTATCGAAGGCTTAATAAGCATCGGGCGTGTCGGTTCGCTTACGAGAAAGGCTCACTGGCGCCCCCGCCATCTAGCGTCCGCCCAGTGAACTATGCATAGGCACCGGACCCGCATTAGCCACTATTCCGCACCTGGTGAATATTTAATTCGTCCTTTGACTATAATATTTGCATTAATTTTTATTTCATACTGTTGAATTGTTTGTGTTTTAATCTTCCAACATCGCAATCACAACGAGTATTTGACCAAAGAAATGTGCTGCCGGGGATGTTTAATGAACTCTCGGCTCAATCTGGGACACCCGTGACCATTCCTCCAAAGGTATTTTTCGTTTCTCCTACTTCCGACATATGTCGTTCGTACGATTCAAAATAGAATATCCCTCCGGAGATCACACCCATTCTTTCTCCTTTTCTCACATGTTTGGAACAAAAAAGAGGATGCTCCACACATCAGTACGGGCAACGTATGAAAATCGATATCACGCACGTTCTTCGTGCACACATTGTTCTTTCTCAGGTTCGAGGGGACGATATTGAAAAGGGTCAGCTCTGAAAGAAGATCGACGAGAAAGATTTCGCGTTATCATAAACTCGGTACTTCGAGTAGAATTACTAGTCCCCAGAATCTCGTCGTAACGTTCACAAGCCTCAGACCTTCCTGAGTACATTGGCACAAAAATATATTCTATCGACACAAAAAAAATCCCCCCACGCGGAAGAAAGCAAAAAAATACTAAAAGTACGATTCCACATAACACTTGTACCCTCGGAATCTATTTTACGTCAACCCTTTCTCTCCATACCTTCCCCAGACACTTGTCATTTCCTCGACGTTTTTTCCACTTCTGATTCTTTCAATGCTACACTGAATCCAGAGTATACCATCACCATAAAATTCAACGTGGCATGAGCTCCGGATGCATCCCATCTGTTGGATATCCAACCCTTGAACAGGAGACCCGTTTTCCTAGCAACTCTTTTACCATTGTCCGCCTTAAATGTTTAGTATTTTTGCGAAAAAATGCCTTGTAATATCTTTTTTTCGCCCAACTAGTACAGCGATCTGCATATATCTCTCATGGGCGAGGTATTGCCGTGTAGGTAGACCAGCGGTGGGAAGTCAGCGGGTAACGATAATGGCTTTCGAGTGTCTCGCTCGTCTCTGTGCCGGGCTGTTTCTCAGCTCGTCTCGCTCATCCTGGAGTGTTCACCGTTGGCAGATCGTACGAGTACATATTATGGAACCGAGCCGAGTGGATAAACCATATATAGCGAGGGGTTAGTAGTGGGAGAAGGAGACAGGGGGAATCAGAAGATATGTGTTCGTGAATGATTCGCGAGGTGTGCACAGCCTGTGATAGCACCCTTTAGCAAACCGGCTCTGCCTGCGATCGTGCCATCCGTTTCACCAAACCGGATTCTCACGAATGAGGAAAGAGGAACGGGGGATATAGAAGTAGAAGGGAGGAGAATGGCTAGCGATAGCTGTTAGCCAAACAATCATGGGAGAGAGCTCCGCTAAACACTCACAAACGCTATTATCCACCGCTTTGGTACATGAATGCAGATACTAGAAAAGGATTTTGGACTTAGATGAGACGAGCTATAAAATATCGGGGTGAGTTTGGCCGGGTGAGCATCAATATTTCGTTGAGCGACAATGGCTCCGAGATTAAAACATAGTGGTATAGAAATTTGACATGACATCTAAAAATGGAACAAGGTAGAATCGTGGATGAAAAATGAGATGTGCTTGGAAAATCATTTAGATGTCAGGATTAACTGAATTTCCTCGGTACTTCGAGAGTTTAATAAACCTCTGCTGCGTTGGTTCGCTTGCGAGAAAGGCACTAGGGCATATGCCACCTAGCGGTCAGCAGTTTAACTACGTAGCCACATTCGAGTCACATAATGACCAAAATGACGTACTTGGTCAATATTTATGTTTGCTGTTGACTCATAACAATTTTATAACAAGTATAATCGTCTAGAAGGTCATTTGAATGACTAATGGTCCAACAGTTACTAATAACGTTTTTCCGGCGAAAGGCGAAGGAGGGGGGATGATTATTCTCTCTAATAGCGAGAGAGCTGCAATATCTGCCAGTTCATATTCACTCTGGACAATTTCTCCCCGTACGGGCTTCGAAAATGTCAAGCAACTTCCACCAAGCTTCCTCTCACGCTCTCCTTTTTTCTTACCTTGCGCTCGCAGTTTCACATGAATACGCGGATTTGGTTCGCCACCAGAAGAGAGCGATGCTTTTCCGGTCTTCCTGTATCGCTGAATCTTGACGTCGAGTCCTGGCTGGATGTCCAACGAGAGGAATGAGAACCGGAATGAAGAAAGACACATGAAAAGAGAAGGGTAGGGTGGAACCGACCATCACCGGTGACCAAGGCAGACTACAGTCAAGTTGATTGACGCTAATTATCCGAAGCACCGAAGCTCCTATTACGAGATGTACATGCTTCGCTTTCACCAGAGAACAAGGAGCTCCGATGAATTCATATTATCCACAAGGCCAATGCAAAATCACTAGAATGCTTCCTGCTACCGATCAGAAGCATACAAAATTACCGATCATTTTCTTTTACCCTTCAACATACTAATTACTTTATTGCATAAACATAATAATTTTAGATTGGCCAAAAAGTCACCTCCATTTACTGATAACGCATATTACTTTTCGGCTAGCGCAATATTGAATTTTATCAAAAGTCATATTACGAGTTCGATCATATCTTTAAAAGAACAATGGGTGGTGTCATATACCAGAGAAATTTTTCCCGAGTTACCTAGCGCTAGATCTACGTTATTGGAACATCTTTCTCGTTGATGTCAGGCACTAATGAGATATATGATAATTGTTTTTTTCCTGGAAACTTTATATGATGGAAAGTGGGAGAGAGAAAAGAGCGAGGAATGTAGCAGGGTAAGAAGGATGGAAATACAATCTTTCTCGTTCACTCTTCCGTTCTTCCACTTCCGTTTCTTTTCCTGGCTGACGGGATTAATGCTCGAAGAACTCCTTTTGCCTTGCGGACTTTCATCCACACTATTTGTCTTTCGTTCAATTGAAAAGACCTTTTTTACCTCTCTCTCTCTCTCTCTCTCTCTCTCTCTCTCTCTCTCTCTCTCTCTCTCTCTCTCTCTCTCTCTCTCTCTCTCTCTCTCTCTCTCTCTCTCTCTCTCTCTCTCTCTCTCTCTCTCTCTCTCTCTTATTCGCGTTTCTCTTTTTTCCACCGACACCGTCTGCCGGCGCCTCGACGATACGAAAAGGCGATTATTGCCCCCCAGTGGTCTCTCTCGTCGTTTCCTCGCTCTCCCCCCACCCCCTCGCTCTATCTCCCTCTCTTTCGTATCAAGGGATTTCTTTATTTTTTTTAACCACTCTATATATTGAAACGAACTGGGGCTCGCTGTCTATCCTCCTCGAGCACGTCCATTCGTGCGGCCACCGGTCAAGCACGGATTAATCGACACTTAAATTCCTGAGAAGGCAAAAAAAAATTCCGCGAGTCTCGTACGAGTGGTGCTTTTTTTCTAAAATACTGAAAAACTGGAAAGTATAACGGACTGAAGTTTGTTCGACAATTTTAATTAAAAATCGTCAATTTTTCATTAATTTCATCGATCAAAGACAATCGATCATTTTTTTCATAAAAATTGCAAAAAATCAATCATTAACTATCTCAAATAATCATCGTCATTTGCAATATTAACACAGACTACTCGTCGCGATAAAATAATAAAGATGAATTTTCCTGTTCTTCCATCGAGGTCCACGGAAATAAATGTCACAGCCACGAAAAGTTATGACTCTTTTATACCGGCTATTAAACGGCACTTAATCGCAAGAGGTTTAACAATAACAAAAAAACTGAAATTAAAAAGAAGAAAAAGACGTGCGTCTCTCGAGATCGAGAGAGAGAGAGAGAGAGAGAGAGAGAGAGAGAGAGAGAGAGAGAGAGACCTACCGCAAATCTTCTTGGACGAAGGAGGTAAAACGCACACTCAATTAACGGACGAACTACGACGCGAATTAAAAAAAAGCGGCGCGGGGAGACGGGGGGTGGCTTAACAATTTACTTCAAGTCCATTCATTTGAAATTCTCAACCGTTCTTCCACGTCTCGCTTTCCTCCCGAGTAATAACCCGTGTGTGTATGTGTGCGCGGAACGTATACAGATATATATGCCCATATAAGGAGCGACAGATCGAGAGGTGCAGTAAAGCATTTGCCCGAACTTTATTCCCTAATCTAGTAACTCTGATGTACTCTAATACCACGGGTCTCCGAATGTTTAGCTATCTCGCTATTTCTCTCTATATCCTGCGGATTATTAATTCTCGGTTCGCTAATCCGCTTGAACGAATCCGACGGGGAATCCCGGTGTTATAGTTTTAATAGGTATAGGCAATTCTTTCTGAAAAAAAAACAGCAAGGAAAAATGAAATGAATTCTTGAATTTTCTTTAATATTTTCGAGATTTTGCAAATTTGATTTTATTTATTAATTGTAGTTAGTCATTTGTTTTGTTCATAATGGGAAATAATACTCTGTTTTACAATGCTAAACAAATAAGAATACAGAAAATCGGAAAGTTGGAAAACAATATTTTGTAATTGTCTTAAAAAAAATTTCGAAGAAACGTGAATAATCTGAGAAAATTGAAAAAGAAATAACTTCCTTAACGTAGAATGCCCCATACGCATGGTACATAACGCGACTGGGTGGGGGCGCTGCGGGCGCACCTGGCATCGCCCTCTGGCGAGAGCGTCACTTATCAAACTTCCAGACCTAACGCCCGCGGCTTCGACGATACGACCAAGTTGCATCGTTTGCATTTGCATTTGAACCTTATCCCCACTACGCTCGAGTGGTGGATTGTGGAACGTCGAGTTTTGCGAGAGACCGAGTAGCAATAAGAGCGGAAAAGCTCGCGAGCAAGACTCTCCGTCATAAACCGACGTAATTTTATGCGCAAAGAGAGGTTATGCACACCGGGTGGATGTGGCGCGTAACTTTCGCTAACCTGCACACCCGCTCACACACATACACCCACACACCCAAACACGCACCTACGCACACACAAACACGCCAATATATACAAAGCTGATTTCGCAAATGGGAACGAAGCAGGTAGGATTGGGGGAGAGGACCGAAACCGTTTGGTCGAGCATATAATTCCATTTCAGATCCTCAGTTTGATTCCACATCACTGGGAGGGAGGAAAAGTTTTTCTCGTGCAACGACTACAGCGAGTAACGAGAAATTCGTAAAAGCCAGCAAGAAAATCCCCAATCCTGCGTCCTCGACTCATTACTTGTGCCAAAGTATGTTTATATATGCGTTTACATATCTATATAGGCTTTGTTTTTTAATATGTGCATACACGTGTGTACGTATGTACGAATATACATATCGTAGAAGAACATGCAGTAAAACCCTGGGCGATGCTTGTCTCGAGACGATATTCCACCATGTGCTGGCAAAACTTTCTTATTCCCTAATGATTGTTTCCCCAACCGTAATGAATCTTAAAATTGTTGTTTTCAACTTTTTTTTTATGACGTGTCGAGGTATGTATGTTATGTAATCGTATAAATCTTTCGAGTGAAAAAATGTCCAACACTTATGGAGACTTTTAACGATTCGTTGTTATAGCGGATAATTAACTTGGTTTTTTTAAAATAAAGTTTTGAGGCTTATCGAATCGATATGATCGAATTATGATTTTCAAAAAATGAAATTTTCAAATGGGCGTTTTCGATACCGAGTCCGGCAGCTGTTTTGAAACGGAATGTAATGAGAAAATACCAAAATTCCATACGGAGCGAATAACTTTTGAAATTCTTTGCGTGAACGAAGTTCTGATTTAGTTTGCATTCCAAAAGCGTTCAATTTGTGAGAATGTTACGAATAATGGTTACTCTCGTATATTATTATATTACCGATTTTTCTCAAACTGGAATTATGTCTGAGTATGTAATAAAGAAAAAAAAAATTCCAATCTGAGGAAACAGAAAATTTTAAGGCTAAATCTGTGGAATTTTCTAATTGTCGATTCGTAGCGTACAATCGGAGCTCAGAAGAAGTGACTTTAGAGACTGGTAAAGGAATCGTAGACAGAGAAAGAGATTGAGGGAAGGGAGGGTGTGGGTATAGGTGAAAAACAGTCTGGACCGAGAAAGAGATCGACAGAAAGACAGAGAGAGGGG